>OLKM01006680.1:0-13647 GCA_900291075.1 Melanogrammus aeglefinus
AGATGCCACCCACTTGCATTTATCCAGGCTGCGGTCTAAAATGGAGACGTTATAATCCGGAGAGCTTCCATGAGCTGCCGTTTCGCTACAGTGATCCGGAGCTGATACAACAGTGGCTTGTAGTTCTCAACATCGACATCACAACGCCATTCGAGACGCTGAGAAATAAGCACTACCGTGTCTGTAGCAGACATTTCGAAAAAGACGACTTCCTTTATCCCAGACGCGCAAAGGACCCCAAAAACCCGAAAAAAATATTACTCAAAAGGAACGCTATTCCACGAGTTGGGTCACCGGCCGCGGACATAGCAGAGGTAAGTTTTGGCTAGTATTTTGCTGATAGGCCTACCGTGTTTGTGTACAGATAGTTTGGGGGAGGGGGCATCATGAAACATCGTGTGTTTTTATGCAGTTATAAGTAACATTTAAAATGTCAAACGTTTTTTCTTTACCATATTCAACATATCTTTACTACAGTACATTTGTGTAGTTGTTGTAGCATTTGATAAATTGAGCAAGGTTAGTTTGTTGTCCAGGGAAGTAGACCAACCCTGATGTAATGTTGAAGCTCAGATGGTTTTCCGTTGTGGGTGAATGTGTGAGCTCAGATGGTTGGGGGTGGGATGAATGTGTGACATCAAGATATATTATGTTGCCATAGCAACAATAACTGTGTTCTGTCATACAACGACAATTATTTTATGGATTGCTGTATTGATTGTCCCCCACATAGGCTGGTGATCAACAGCCTACTCAGGCAACTGTTGATAAAATAGGCATGATTGACCTCCCTCAGTCTACCCCCACAAAGAGCCGGGACACCCCATCTACGAGCCTGTCCTCAAGCCTAAAGTTATTCCTGATGAGTCCAGAATCAGCTGTGGTTAGACCACGTACCCAGCGTTCTCTGTCTGGCACATACACGGCCCGCCCTCCAACATGTAAACTGTCTGAGGTAATACAAGATATATATAGGTTATACACTGCACAAGCTTTTCATTGCAGGTGTTATCACTGTAATTGATCTCTGTCTGAATTTATGCTGAATTTGTTTTTTTCATCACAAGGAATTGGATGCTACATCAGCATCTTGCCCTCCCCCTCATGCTGCCCCTGTAATCATTTCAGAAGTGAGTGCACCGTTTAGTTCTCTCCTTACTAAATAAACACTTTGTAGACACTGTTTGAAGTTTGAAGTGGAACCTGACGTTTTTGTCATAACTCAAAAAACTAGTTCCCTGTCGTTCCATAGGAAGAAGAAGAGGATCTTCTTCACGAAATGAGTACCAGTTTTGGAGAATGTCAATTAGATGATACTATGGATGACCCAAAAGAACAAAACGTCAAGCTACCCAGTGGCACCTCCACATCCAGTCCATCAGGCTCGGAATCAAACTCTAACTCCAGCCATGGCTCAAAGAATGCAGGGAGTGAGACGAGGTGGATTGTGGATGAGTCGAGCATTATGCTAATGTTTAAAACTTGCTGTCAATGTGGAATGCCCATGGAAGAGAGGAAGTTGACCAAACTTGGTAGCCAATTGAACATACGCTGGACCTGCCAGCAAGGACACAAGGGGTTATGGAAATCCTGCCCAGACCAGAGGAAGATTGCCCAAAATAATTTACTCGCCTATGCCGCCATATTATACACCGGAGCCACCTATACCACTATCAAGGACTGGGCATTTCTTCTAAACCTACAACTCCCGGGCAAAACTCAGTTCTACGCTGTACAATCAAGCTATCTCATCCCTGTCATCAACCATGCCTACCAAAATCAGCAGGACCGCCTCATTGAACACCTGAAACAACGCACTGAGACTGAAGAAAAAGTTGCCTTGGCTGGAGATGCGCGGTGCGACAGTCCTGGTAAGCATTGAGGGTAATGTGTGTAAACTTTTGAAAAGCATAAAAACATTGATATTAATTTGCAATCATCTGTATTCATGTCAATACTTTTGTGTTATAGGTTTCAGTGCGAAGTATTCAACATACTCCTTCATGAATGATGACACAAAGGAGATTGTACACTTCGAATTAGTTCAGGTAAACCAGCATTCATAAACCAATTACTAAATTAAATTATCAACAAAGTGTGGGTAGTTGAGTTGGTAATGCTTCACAGCATTTATGGTCAGTAAACTCTGAAAATGTTATTCCATAGGTTACGGAGACTTCCAGCTCAGTAGCCATGGAGGCGATGGGCTTCCAAAGAGGCCTTGACCATCTCCTGACCATAGGTGTGGATGTTGGTCGTCACTACTGATAGATCTCCATCTGTCCGCAAAATTATGAGGGAGACGTACAATGACATTCGGCATGAGTATGATTTATGGCATGTCAACAAGAGTAAGTGTTATGCCTACCAGAATAACAATCCATTTTACCCTGTTTTCTCCCTTGTGTGCAGTTGGTAAAATGCTGATTGTAATATATCTCTTAGTTGTTTCATTTAGGTATCAAGAAGAAGATAGTCGCTGCATCCAATAAAAAGGAGAACAAAGAGCTAGTGGCCTGGCTGAAGTCTATTAGTAATCACTTATACTGGTCTTGTAGCTCCAGTCATGGAGATGGTGAGGTAAGAACACATTTCTGTCCTCAATGGGCAGTGGTATATATATATATATATATATATATATATATATATATATATATATATATATATATATATATATATATATATACTCAATGTAGACCTCTATCTCCTCCAGGATTGTGTACGTCGCTGGAAGTCCCTGCTCCAACACATTGTGGGCGTACACAGATGGGAGGAAGCCGGCGTAGAACACACGTGTCATCATGGCCCTCTGACAGACATTGAACAACGCAGGAAAAGGTGGATGACGGTGGATTCCCCAGCATACCGGGCTTTGAAAAGTATTGTCCTGGAGAAAAACATACTGCGTGACTTACGACAGATGGCACTGTTCAAACACACCGGTACATTCACAATAGTTTTGTTTCCTTTCACTAATTTTATATATATATATATATATATATATGATATTAATATAAATATATATAATAATATATATATAATATATATATATAATAATATATGAACAGAAGTATAACTGCACTATCCCACTCGGAGACATTTAGGTTTACACTGAAAAGAGGCTATTGTAAATATAATAGTATGTATCTGTTTTTGGCTAATATTTGTATGGGTTTGAATTTCACCTACACAGGGACCCTGGAAGCAATGCTGAAGTATACTCAGAAAAGGCTTCACTTTTCATACGATGCAATGCTGGCCAGAACACAACTTGCGGTGATGGACCACAACGCCAATGGTGGCAAGGAACAGGCCAAAACAAAGGAAGGTAAAGACCTACACCTTCTACAATCACCTTCTTCAATAGCTCTGATGTATCCCATCCCCCACTACCTCTGACATGAATAGATGGCTACGACCCCATGCTGTTTCTCATGTCTATGTGAAGGTCTCTTCTCAAACTTTTCCAGAAAAGGGAGAGAGGGGAGGGGGGGAACTTCTAGCATAACGTGCTGTAAGACTCAACTATGTAATTTTACTATCATGTATGGTCTCATTCTGATTTTTGGAATGTCAGCTGCAGAACAAAACAATAGGTACAACTGTGGTGTTTTGTGCAAATACTTGACCGTATGTACACCTACAGTATTTCATCACATAATTTGTAATTATATTATGTGTTTGATAGGAGAACCTCAATTTGCATGTGCCTACTCAAAGGCCACTCGTCGTTGGAGTGCCAGGCCCGTGTATGTGAAAGGTGTGCAGCCATTCCGCCAAGACCTCATGGAGCAGACTCTGAAGATGGCGGATGAAAGAAGCATTCAAGATTGGCCCCGTCCTCCACCTCGTCGGAAAAGACTTTTAAAGAACATTGCCCTTGTCCCCAGGCCTGACAAGCCACAGTTGATTAGTCAAACCACATCTAGATTCAAGCCACATTGAAACATTGTTTGTTGTGTATGACAGTCCCCAAATCCATAGTTTAGATTTTATATTCCCATTTGTTTGTATATAGTTCTGTATTCGGTCAATAAACAAGTCCTGAAACATTTTACAAACGACTTTTATATATTACTTCACGTATTTACAAACTTGGATTATTTACATGTCATAATGTACAAAATCAAAAGATTCTCATCAATTCCTCTACTTCTTGACAGCCTCTGTACTCGCCGGTGGGGGAGGGGTACTTGGTCCTAAGAGTACTCACCACACAACTGGGAAGGACTCTCCTCTCCTTGCGCCCCAGACGCTCACCTCGTAAGCCCCACTCCAAGACGACCCGATAGGCCACCAATCTACACTGTCTGGGGTGGAAATAAGAAACAGCACTCAAGGGTCAGCGACATAGTCATTTGGGCGATACGCATAATTAGATCTGCGGCACTGAGGAAAATAACAAGTGGTCTACTTACTTGGCAGACAATTGGCCGTCGGGTCCCTCTGGTACAGGTTTTCTCTTCCAATTAATTTTAGGCACGTAAAAAAAGGCCTGTAGCACAGTGGGGTTTATCAGTGCTGAAAAGTTATCCATTGCTGTAAGACAGCGATCCTCGGAGTTCTCCAGGCCATGGCGAAACACGTCCGACTCCCGACAGCACAAACACTCCTCCTCTGTAGCCATGGGCTGACAATGTCCACATGTACACCACCAGTCCCCATCACGTCTGTTCGGTCTGTCGGGGACCTGAGCGACCGCCGCCTCCGCTGCCGTCGCCTCTTCTGCAGCTCTACGTGTCTCCTCCATTTGGGCCAGTTCCTCGTCCGTGTATTCGGGCTCGAATTGATACGGGTGCCCTTCAAAATTGAGCCACTCATCATCGCGTTCGATTGTATGCTGATACTCTGCCATTTTGTCGATGTCTTTTCTCCTCTCGCTTCTTGCTCCTTCTGAAGTAACCGTGTCTGACTATCTCTCACCCATCCACCCTCTGCTCAGCGACGGGGGCGTGTACACAGCTGTTTCCGTCAACAATGTTCCACGCGAGAGTATGAAAAAGTTTCGCCAAATGTTTATAAATGCATAAAGTATTCAATTATTTCAGTTGTCAATACATTTCTATGGAGTGTTGAATTCACTAGCTTTTTCATTACACTTGTGAGTTTTACTTTGACATTTACTAACGTTTCCTGAAAATCGGAAGTGACGTCGACGCAGTAGCGCCGCAACTAGCAGAGAGTTGAAGCTATCAGGCAAGTGTTCTTTTAAATAAACTCCTGGTGTACTTACTAACTTTCCAATGGCTCGTTTGTGAGTACAGACCCTATGTGTACTACTGCAGAAGTTTGGTAACAATCCAGACATTATTAGTGGGGTCATTTACTCATTTCCGAGATCTACACACACTGTTCCGTTCGCGCTAGTACTAAGCCACTCGGCTGATAGCCCGTTCTTAGCCCGGTCTTAGCCCGATCTTGACCAGTGTTGACCAGCGCTAAAAATGTTTCTAACAGGGTATTTGGCTGGATGTCATGGTGAAAATGACCCTAGGTTAATTTTACGCCGAACCATCACTTTAAAGCAGCCTTAAGCATGCCCTCTGGTTGCCACCTAGAAACTAGTGGCATGGCCATCATGTCACAGTCATGCTTGAGCCATGTGGTCATAACAGATTGGGGACTCGTCCGGGATAGGATTTGGTAAGGCTTTTTTTTCATATCTTACTAAAGCCTGTATAGTTAGTTTGAGAGTGATACTGTTGGGAGACTCGCAGTGTTTGAGTAGTTGGTTAATTGTTTTGCTTGGTTGCATATTTGGTTAATTGGTAGTTTTGATCTTTTGTTTGTTTGAATATGGGTTATTGAGTTGGCCTGGTGATTGTTTGCATTACTACTGATTTAAATAATTGATTTGTTTGGCTTGCGGCTTGCAGCAAGGGAGAGATTGTGGGAAGGATTGGTGGCAGTTTTCCTTCCTTTCTGGTGACCTTGGTTACCGGTTATGATCCTCGGGCTGGTCGGTGAGTGGCTTGGGATTGTTTTGTTAAACGTCACTGAAGCGAGTGGGTTAGATACGAGCTAAGTGAACCGTGTAGGAGTAGAGGCGCTTATCGCTGTTTTTTTTCGTCTGACTTTTTTGGTTTTTTGTTTTTTTTTTGGGTGTGTCGAACGCGCTTGGGTTGCTAGCAATCAAATTTCACGAGGGCAACACCGAAGACTAGTTGGTAGCTAGATAGGGACTTCTACTTCCAGTTAGATACGGGGCAGCTCTGATAGGTATCCCTCCTGTGCTTTATGGAGATAATATCACGCTACTTCACCGTTCTGAGTCGAGGCATTTACAGCTGGTAACAGGTTATTGGTACTACGGATTGAGCATTTGTGGACCGTTGATGTGTTGATTGCCTTACAGTAGGATGGATCTTTTTAAGGAGTTTGTGGCCAGTCCATCAGTCGAGTTACTCAAAGGATTTGAAAGCTGGAAGAATTGTGGCGGGTCGTCACCCATTAAAAACATTACCCCCCGATGTTATTGCAGGGTCCGGTCTAAGAAAAAAAAGGTGTTTTGCTGCAGTGCATATTGGGGTTAATTGACCAGGGTGTGTTAGAAGATGATGAAAACATCTTAGCCCATGTGGTTCACCCATCACAAGGGGCAGGGGCTGGATTTGTCTCAGTGGGTACGGGTCTATCCTTTGCAGAGAAAAAGGAACTGTTAGCCATGCAGATGCAGGAGGGGCGTCTTGAGCTAGAGAGGTTGTGCCAGGCAAACCTAATGCTGACGTAGTTTTTGATGGAAGGTCTAGGGACAGCTTGGGTGCTATGGTCCGACTTATGCCGAAATTTAATGAGGGATCCTGATGTATTTTTCTCATTATTTGAAAGTCTGGCAGTGAAGAGAAGTTGGACAGTTACAGACTGCACTGCACTGATTCAGAGTGTGCTTCCGCAAGGCTCAACAGGCCTACTTAGCACTTGATTCTGTAGAGAGGAAAGTGTATACTAAGGTAAAGGATGCCTTACCCTTATGAGCTGTGTGCTGAAGCCTATCGATTGCACTTCAGGAATTGGAGAAAAACTGAGACGCAGACATATGTGGAGGTAACGAGGGAGATGGTATGCCACTTTAAATGTTGGCGTGAGGCAGAAAAGGTTAAGACTCTCAATGACCTGTGTGAAGTGTTGTTACTAGAGCAGTTCAAGAATATCACACATGAGCGCATTGTAAATCATCTCTCAATGAGCGTAAACTAAAAAACGCCCTTGAAACGGCCAGGTGGGCCAGATGAGTTTGTGTTATAACTACCAAAGTTCCATCTGAGTCACGTGGTCGCAGCGGTGGAGGTTCTACTTCCTTAGCTCCATACCCTCAAGGGTGAACTCCACATGCAACTATTGCTTGGGGAAGGGACATTGGAAATTTAAATGTCCTGTGCTGAAAAGTAAAAGAAACGTTGGGAAAGGTTTATCTGGGTGTACTAGTAGACCTCATGCCCTTTTCTGGTTGGTGGAGGACAGGGAGCACTGGGCCTAGATGCAGAGAACATGTGTCCTGAAAAACCAAGCCATGATGGCGTCTGTTGTGCCAAGTCTTCCGGTGGTTGTCGAATTTCCAGGCATCTCAGAAGATTCTAACTTGCTATGGGTAGATATGGTTCCGCCTGATTACAGTGAGTTCATCAGGGGAGGTTTGGTCTCATTGGTGGGTAGGTCACAGAAGGTACCTGTAAAGATTTTGCATGAAACCGGGGGTTCAGCATCCTTCATTCTAGACTCAGTGATTTTTCTGAGGAGTCAAGTCGAGAGTGTTTTGATCCAAGACATGGTGTGGCGGGCCGAGGTTGGACATGACGTGCCCACTCATGACCGCCAGGTCATGCCCCCGCTCACGTGATCACCTGGTTAAGACTGACGTCATAACTGTCATGGCGGCGCCGGAAGTAGCAGCAGCAGCAGCAGCAGTAGCGAAGCAGTGTGAGACCGGAGAAAAGTGATCGCGATCCGAGCCGCTAGCAGGAGGAAAAGTGAAAGTGACGAGCGGTAGTTAATCCCGTGCGTTCGCCTCGTTTGTTCGCCTCCGAGCCTGTACCGATCAGCGATCTCCCGTGTTGGTCCCGCTGGAGCTGGCCTGAATTGACTGTTGACAGACTGACTCATACTGACCCTGACTGGTGCGCTTTACCTCTGGTGCGTGTGAGTAATTGCCGATTGATTTTGTTGGATTATTTTTGCTTTGATTTTTTCCCCTCTTTTTTTATGACTGCTTTGGGTTTTTTCTGACATTTTCTGTTTTTCTGAAGATCGGATTTTCTGTTGAAAAAAACTGAGAAAGAGACTCGTTCAAAGAACTGTTGATTGTTTGTGTGAACATTGAAATATATTTTTGGTTACAAAGAAACAAAAGAAACAAAAGAAACCTTGGTTGTGTCCTGTTTATCCTTGTGCTTGTGCTGGGTTCAGTGTTTGAAGGTGTTTTTTTAATGAAGGGTAACATATTTGAAAGTGAGTTATTGAAAGTGTGTATCCTTTTGTGTGGGTTAGTGACCCAGACTTTATTGTCAGGACTCTGATGCCTGACTGGCACCCCGGCATTAATTAAACCCAAAAAGTTTGCACTAAGAAACCGTCACATAAAAAATGACACCCCCGGACGGGACTCACATCTTCTGTCCCCAGCTAAACAAGGAAATCAGGTGTGGAACAAACAAAGGAAACAAACAGCTTGTTTCTCAACAAAACAGAAACCCACTAAACACCTTTGGTTCTGGAAACAAGACAACAAACTAAGCTGCAACTTTGAAAAAAACAAACAAACAAACAAATCAAACGAATAAACAAACAACAAACAAAATAAAAACACAAGGACTGGAACAAAGGAACAAAGAACACAAAATGGCGGACAGTCAGAGCTTGGACCCTGTCATCCCAAGGAACCCCAGTGAGCCAGGAACTCGGTATTCCCTACTGGAGATGGATCTGGAACTGGATCTGGGCCTGGGAGGAGACTCCATGCTCCATCAGCCATTGATTCCCCTGCCGGTGGTGAACCTAGACCTAGAAAGGAAAGAGGTATCTGAGCTGCTGGCAGAGGTGAACAAGTGCCACCAGGAGGAGCTAAGGAGCTGCCTGGAACAGAGTAAAAGGGACATTGAAAAGGTGAACCAGGAACAATTGAAGGACCTGGAGGACAAACTGGACAAGCAATTTGAATATCTAAATAATCAGTTCAATTCAACCATAAATTGGCGCCTTAAGCAATATCACACAGAACTTGTGAAAGATTTCAAGCATGTGCTCTCCCCATTGGTGTCTACCACACAACACCTAGAGGAGGAGGTGACGCACTGCGCAGCCAGGATTGACACTTTAACAGGGGAAGTGTCAAGCATTCGTAACAGTTCCACATCCATGCACCCCCCTGTACTTGTCCATGCATCTGTACAGACCCTCCTTGATGAACATCCCCTGTTTCACCCAACTGCCCAACCAGCCCGTGCAAGGCTACAGTCAACAATGTTCCCCAGTGTTGCTGACGCAGAGCTTATCTCCCCTGTGCGTGCTGAGATACCCCCTGTGGCCAAAGTTATATTTCGTGGGCACAGCCCTATCAACCTGCATTTCCCCATGTTTGGGAGAATAGATGACACACAGGACCCTCTACTTTACCTGGAAAAATGCAAGGATTTCTTGGCACTCCACCCACTTACTGATGCAGAAGTCATCGCTACTCTCCGTAACGTGCTCCATGGCACAGCCCGTGACTGGTGGGATGTGGCCCGTTTGGAGGTTGCTACCTGGAAAGAGTTTGAGAAGAGGTTCACATCTGCTTTCCTATCAGAGGATTATCAGGATGAGTTGGCTGAGAGAGTCAGAACACGCGCATAAGGAGAGGATGAAAGCATAAGGGATTTTGCATATATGTACAGAGCACTATGCAAGCGTTGGAATCCAGACATTACCGAGCAGGAAGTGGTAAAGTTCACCCTAAAAAATATCAACCCCACCATGGCCAGCCAGCTGAGGGGTAGCCACGTAACCACCGTGGAAGCTCTTGTTCGGCTTGGTCAACAGCTGGAGAAGGACAGAGAAAATCAGCGTCATTAATGAACAGCGGAAGAAATCAATGCAGAAACCAGCGAGGTCAGAAGGCGCTGCTCAGCCCCATCCACCTGCCCCTCAAATTACTACAGTTTACTGTTGGCGCTGTAAAAATGATCATGCCCCATCAGCCTGCCCACAGTATCAGTTTGGTAAAAACAAGTTTCCAAAGCAAACACCCGTACCGTCAAATCAAAATTCAAGAAGTAATCACCCTCCCCCTACACTTAACACACTCACTCACCCTGGTCAGAACCCCCTTTTCGCCTCACCTGCCTCACCCCTTCCCCGACAGCTTGTGATCCCAGTTGCAGTGGGCTTCTGGAGAGGAACGGCCATCTTGGACACCGGATCCTCATACACCCTCATAAATGACACACTCTGGAAGGGATTGAAAGGACATGATGCAGTGTTACAACCATGGCTACATGGTCCCCTCTATTTGGCTGATGGCACAGGGAGATATCCTATTGGTTGGAGCGAATTACAGTTCAACATTCAGCAACAGACCGTACCTGTGGTGGTCCTCCCTACATCTGGTCTGGCGCTTCCTGTGGTTCTTGGGCTCGACTTTGTTTCCATCTCCGGCTTGCAGTTTGATGTGTCAGAAAACGCATATTGGTTCAAGTCTTCGATGAAGAGGAGATATCAGTTCCTGAAAGAACAAAGACCGGAACGCAACAACAGTTTCATCACACAAGTTGCTTATTACTCAAGCTGGTTCCACCTGTACTGCCACTCCCCTCCACTGCACGTCCTCTGGTTGCTGGTCTGGAGGCTATCATTCAGTCCACTCATCTGGATGAAGAAGGAAAACAAAAATTGACCAACCAGATCGAAGCAAATGCAGAGGTTTGTACAAAACGAGTGAGAAAAACAAATGTGCTTGCTCACAAAATCACACTATCACACGACATGCCAGTAAAGCAGAAACCATATCGTTGCTCACCTGCCAAACTACAAGAACTGAAGGCTCATGTAGAGGAAGATGCTGGAGGAGGGGGTCATCGTGCCTTCAACATCCCCCTATGCTGCACCCGTGGTCCTCGTGCCTAAGAAAAATACCACCAAATCCCGCTTCTGTGTGGATTATAGGAAACTGAATACTGCCACAAAAACAGACGCCTACCCAATACCCAACACTCAGGGAATCCTGGAGTCCCTGGCTGGTTCATCCATTTTCACGACCCTTGACCTTAACAGTGGGTACTGGCAGGTGCCGATGGAGGAACGCAGCAAGGAGAAAAATGCCTTCATCTGCCCCTTGGGGTTATACCAATTTGAGGTGATGCCCTTTGGGCTGAAGAACGCCCCTGCGACCTTTCAAAGGCTTATGGAGGTGGTCTTGGCAAAACACCTTGGGAAAATCTGCATGGTATACCTGGACGATATCATTATTCATTCATCATGCATTGAACCAACATTTTCATACATTCAAGCGTATTGGACAGACTGAGAGAAGCTGGACTCACCATCAACATGAAGAAATGTCAGTTTTGCAGGACCACTCTCAAATTCCTCGGACATGTTGTCTCCGTCTCAGGGGTTCAAGTGGATGAGGAGAAGAACCCGGGCCAGTACAGTTCCTTCCCCACTCCCCGAAATCTGAAAGAGCTTCAGCGCGGTTCTTGGGCCTAGCCGGCTGGGTACCACCGGTTCGTGCCCCATTTGTCCTCCATCGCCGAGCCCCTGAATGCTCTTGAAGAGGAAAGGTGTTAAATAAATACACATGGACTCCCACCTGTCAAGCTTGCTTTCAACACACTGAGCAACATCTTGCCTCTCTCTCCCATCCTTGCCACCCAGACTTCACTCTTCCCTTCATCGTTTACATAGACGCCAGCGATGTTGGGTGCGGTACTGGCTCAGCCCACAGGGGTTGGCAGCGAGCAAGTGATTGCGTTCGCCAGCACCGCACCTGAACTCGGCTGAGAGGAATTATTCCACCACAGAACAAGAGTGTCTGGCTGTCGTCTGGGCCTTGGAAAAATGGCGTTACTACCTGGAGGGCAGACAGTTCACAGTGGTCACTGATCATTCATCCCTGGTCTGGGTTTTCAAAACACAGAAACCCAGTACCAGGCTCATACGCTGGGCACTACATCTACAGGAGTTTTCTTTCACAGTGGAGTATCGCAAGGGGAAATATTGCACCTGACGCTTTATCCAGAGCTCCAGTGAATGAGACCGACAGCCTGCTCCCCACCTGCGCTGCGGTTCAGCCCGCGAAAAGAGCGGAGACGTCTGAGGATCTCAGATCTCAGACGAAGAACATTCTGGAAAGCTCAGAAAAACGAACACCGAAGTAAAGAAAACTTTACGAGTCCATCCTGGAGCTACTTGTATTCAGGCCCAACCCCCCCCCCGATACCAAATTCACATTCTGGAGCGACAAGGTATATCGTATTTGTGCAGCTTGCCACATAAGAACCCTGTGTCAGATCTACATACACTACCTCGTCCGTGAAACAGTTGCTCCGGCTCTTCCACGACCACCCACTAGCAGGACACCTGGGAAGATACAAAACTTACAAGAGGTTACAGGCTTTGGCGTACTGGCCAAAAATGAGCTTGGACGTCAAAACTTACGTCCCGTGTTGTCAGACCTGCCAAATTCAGAAACCGGAGAACCGGAGACGCCCTGGAAAACTGCAACAAACAACGGTCACACAATAATGGGAGATCTGGCTGGGGTCGACCTTTATGCGGGCCTTTTCCCCGCCAGCTCGTCGGCCAATCTCTTATCTACTCGTGTCATATGATTATTACTCACGTGGTCGAACGCATTCCTTCTCCGCCAGCTTACTGCGAGACAAGTTTCCCAGGATCCTCCACAAAGAAAATCCTCACCCGGTGGGGTGTACCCGATTAGGTCCTGTCGGATCAGGGATCACAATTCACTCTCTTCTGTCTTCAGCAAACATGTAGAAGATGGAACCTCAAACATAAAAAAACACTCCCATATCACCCCAGACCAACTCACAGAGCGAGTGAACAGGAACCTGAATGGCCATAGATTGCCCTCATATAGTGGGAGGACAAACATAAAAACCTGGGACAATTAACTCTACCAGAGTTTCGTTTTGCCCTCAACACTGCAGTCCATGAGTCCATCGGAGTGACCCCAGCCGAGCTCAATGTTGGCCGGACGCTCAACGGACCGCTGAACACAGAGCTGAAGCCTCAGACCTGCACTCCTGATGAGCCAGCCTATCAACAATGGCACACATACATGACCTCCAGAAACATGTCACACAGAGCATACAGAAAGCAAAACCCGCCCAGAAAACTCAATTCATGACCGAACAGAAGAGGAGCAAGTTTTTGAAGATGGAAAAAGACAGAGTCTGCTTTTGAAAACCACCCTACTCCAAGGGCTGACAAGTCGTTCATGGCCAAGCTTGCTCCGCGCTGGAAGGGACCCTACCGCGTAACCCCCGGAGGACAGGGCCGCTCAATTACGAGATCGTTCTGGAGGACTCAGGTGAGGATCTCCGGGTAGCCAATGTGGCGCAACTCAAGCCGTTGCTATCCCTACCGCGAACGAGCTGGAGAAACAGCAGCCGTCGTGTTCGCGTCATGGAGCTCTTTGCCGAGGAGTCCGAC
>OLKM01006681.1:5000-13644 GCA_900291075.1 Melanogrammus aeglefinus
GAGAATAACTACAGCAGAACCTTCGACCAATAAACTTTTGAATGCAGTTGAATTAAAAGGACCTGCTTGACTATTCCGCCGCCACTCCGTCTTTGACGTTCTATCGATCGCATCGCTTAGCATGCACAGATCTGATCTCTCTTCAGGACGGGGGCTGGGCGAGCCGAATCAAAGGCAGAGATAAGCCCTGCCTGTCCTCCTGTCCTCTCCTGGCAGACTGCCTCAGCCTGGCTGTGAAGAGGGAGGACAGATCCACATCTTCCCTGGCCTTCATCTCGAAATGGTAAAGTTTGTGTAAAGGGTTCAGCGGAAATTCTGCCGCAGGAGAAGGGAACACAACCATGCCCGTAGCCAGCTCGGAGGTGTTGGGATAAAATAAAGTTTGGACTTCAATACAACTGTATACAAAATCGGTGGTTAAGAACTTCTCCGAGATGAGCAGATTTTTAATTCAGTTGAGACTTGTTACTTTGTTTCCGCTGTGTGTGACTTTAATGGTGTGTGCGCAAGCCGAGCCCCCCCTCCCCCCCCCCACCCTAACATAACTGAACCCCCTCAACTGAAGCCACAAACCACCCACACAAACAAACACACACACACACACAAAGCCTGGCTACGGCCCTGAACTCAACGTAAGTTTTGGTTTTAGACACAGTTGGCAATATCACTGCTGAGACGTAGGCAATGAAAAGGGCAACTAGGAGGAATGATATCACCCTCAAGGTGACGGCTGTAGGTCAGACCGTGGTCGTTGAGTATCAAACAGGGTCCTTCAGCTGGGAGGAGGACCCCTATAGCCACTATAATAGGGTGAAATAACAAAACGTAACCTTGACGATACGCACTGCAAATCCTTCCTCTCTCGTTTTCATCGTTCGCCTCCTTAACCTTGGGAGTTTCCGGAGGTGCACAGTAGCCAATCAGCAGCAGCCACCCCCAACCTCAGCCAATCAAAATCAAGAGACTCCCCCCCCCCAACGTTGGCCTCTCCTAAATAGACAGCCCTTGCTTACCAAAAAAGCTGAAACCCACATGCCATTTGATTAACAAGAAACCCCCGCAAAATCCCTGATGGCCTGGGCCAGACGGATGGTGGAGTGTGTGTGTGGCGGGGGTCCCCTTGTTTAGTACCTTTATATAAGGTTTTAGGTGACCTTTACTAGTTTTTCGGCCACCAGCCGACGCCCCCCCAACCAGCCTCACACACACACACACACACACACACACACACACACACACACACACACAAAAACACACGCACACAAGCACAAACACAAGCACAAGCACTCATGGATACTAACACACACAAGCACAAGCACACACACAAACATAAGCATACACAAACACACACAAACACACACACATACACATTTAAATGACAAATGGGTAGAAAAATCTATTTCCCTTCTGTTTAGAAAATAGCCTCTTGGGAACGGAGAAGAGAAAACTATTTTAGCAGAAGCCTTTTTTTCCCTTAACGTCGATACCAAGAGAGGAAACACACAACCCTTTATTGTACTGGATAAGTAAAGTGTAAGGGATATTTAATCAACCTGCGATCCACCGCTAGCCTTGCTACATGCAGAGGGCGAGGAGAGGTGCTGATGAGTATATATATGGCGATAGTATCTGGACCTTGCTTGTCCTTCCTACTACGATTGCACTCTTTCCCAATCGGTTACTTTGTGTGAACTGTGGTACATCAGATAACAGTCCCTTCAGCACCAGATGACACAAGGGAATCTGAAAGAGCAATATTCAAACCATTAACAGGAAAACACATTTTTCCTCCCTCGGAGCACTCCTCTCTCTCACCCTCTCTCTTTCACACCCTATCCGTGCGTTCCCTGCCTCCGGATTTCCAGGAGTTCCTGCTCCATAAGATGAAAGACGGGACGAAGGTTAGCATACGTGTTGCGATAGTGTTGGAGTCGATGAGGTCAACAGGCAATCGATGAGAAATAATGTATCGTGAGTTTTCGTTCATCCATATTCATTGAAGTCGTTATCAGGAGAAAGTATAAATATGTGTGCTGCGTATCGCTTTTGCAAAACAGACATTCGGGATGATTTGGGAATTAATAATGTTTTTTGGTCTTGGCTGTGTCGCGACCAGGCAAACACAATTAATGCTGGGAAGCTTGTTGACATTAGTAACTACAAAGTCATGGTTCATCGCATTAACATTATAAACACTACCGCTTTATAAAAACGTTCTCCTATGTTTCCTTCGGCGTAATATTCAACAATTATTGATTAATTATTGGTAATTACTTTTTCTTATAACGTTCACTCATACCCTCATATCATCACATAATTTATACATATGACATTCATCAAGTCAAAATATCCATCACATTTCCAATCTATTCAACAAAACAATCTAGCCTCTTCAGCCAATCAAATGTTCTGCACTGTAAAAAAAAATATGCTGTTTTTACGGTAAAATACCGGCAGCTGTGGTTGCCGAAACTGTACCGTTAAATTACGGTAAAACATTTTTGTCATATACGGTAAAAAAATGTATTGATACTGTTGATTTTATAGTTAAAATATGTGCTTAATTCAATATTTTAGCGTAAAAAATAAAGTTTTTACATTAAAAAAAACATTTTTTTACCTGAAAATGTACATGAAAAGTTGTTTTATTTTACAGTTTAAAAAAGTGCTTAATTCAATATTTTACCATAAAAATTAAAGTTTTTATATTTTAGAAAAACATTTTTTTACCTGAAAATGTACATGAAAAGTTGTTTTATTTTACAGTTAAAAAAAGTGCTTAACTCAATATTTTACCGTAAAAAATAAAGTTTTTACATTTTAAAAAAAACATTGTTTTACCTGAAAATGTACATGAAAAGTTTTATTTTAAAGTTAAAAAAAGTGCTTTACTCAATATTTTACCGGTAAAAATAAAGTTTTTACATTAAAAAAAAAACATTGTTTTACCTGAAAATGTACATGAAAAGTTGTAATTGTTTTACAGTCAAATTACGGCAGCTGGGTGCCAGAACTCTACTGTTAAAACTACGGTAAAAACTGTTCTCCTTTTATGTTGTAAAAAATTATTCGATACTGTTGATTTTACGGTTGAAGAATTTGCTTGTTTTTTTTAACAATAAAAAAAACTGAAATTCGGGAAAAAAATTATATATATATATATATATATTTATTATATTTTTATAATTATATAAATATCATATTTATTTTTTAGATATTTTGAAATATACTTAAAAATATTCAGACAAATTAACAGTTCAATGTGTTGGCAGAGGATGCAGAACTTGCCAGGACAATAGTGTAGTTCTGTGCCACATTCTATTCTGTAAAGTTAATAACAGAGCATGGAATTAATATTGTCCAAATTACTATATGTACCAAAACAGCCAGAAAAAAATCCACCTTAAACTTTTCAAATAATATATACTCTTAATTGAAATTTGTTGTAAAACATCAAGTATTTTAAGTTGATCATATAACAAAAGTAATATATGAATGAGCGGTGGGTCATGAAGGAGAGCCAATGCTCTCGCGGAGAGCAGCACAAAAGAATTTGTGTAGTATGTATACGCTGTTGTGGATTATTGGCTATCCGGCCATCTGTTTCTTAGTTGGTCTTCTTTTATAGATTTTACTGATCTTATTTGACAGATTTCTCATGCAATTGGAAATTTGGAAACATTTTGGATTATATTGTATAAGCAGGCATGGCTCAAAAAAGAGGAATCAAAATTGTAACTATCTGTAGAAAGAAAAAAGAGCATAGAAAAAAAAAAAGAGTTTTAACATTAACATATGTACAAGTACTATGGAGCGATCATTGAACCAAAACAGTGAGGTTAATTAAATGTATCATAATAAACTGTTCCAATTTCAAAACCAGATGTAGGTAAGCGGGAACACACTTTACGTTACACAATGTAACAAGATACCTTTACACTTAAGTGAAAGTAACAAAACCAGTTGCAGTAAACGCTGAACATGTACAAGTTGTTACCAGACAATTTTTCCTTGCAAAACTTTCAACAAAAAACACAACACTATATCTGCAGGTGTGTATAACATCGAGTGTACCTTTTATCATATTGTCCCTCAACTTCCACTGGAAAGTCCACTCATTGCGTCAGCCAGGTCTGAGACTCACAGATGAGGACTCTGGGATTGACTGAGAACAACTTTTCTCTTCCTGTTCCAATCGACTTTGGTTGCCGTTCTCAGGATTTATTTGAAAAGAAAACACCTTTAAGAGATGAGAGAGAGAAAACATCTCAGGTGGGAATCTTATGCTTGCTTTTCTAATGTTAAATAAAAAGAATGGTAACACTTTTACAATAAGGTACGCAAAAACTTGTTGTAGTTATTGATAGGAAACAATATGAGTAACGAATGATGAAACGACCAGGCCCCTAAACTGGCGGCGGCCTTAACGGTGGCCCTAACAGGCCCTAAGTTATGGTAAACAGGACTGGGGGACTAATGTATTCGTTTAGTAAGTAACGAATGATGAAACAACCAGGCCCTAACAGGGCCCTAATGTGACAGTTACTCAGTTAAACTACTGAGGAATTACTGGTAAACAGACTAGGGGGACTACTGTATTTGTTACTGAGATAATCGAATGATGAACAACCAGGGCCCTAACTGAAACGCCTAACAGGGCCCTAGTGACAGTTTACTTCAGTAACGAATACATTAGTCCCCCAGTCGTGATTTACAGATAAATTCCTCAGTTAGTTTACTGAGTAACCTGTCACTTAGTGGCCCTGTTAGGCCCTGTTGTCCATTCATTCACAGTAACAAACTTTATCAGCGAGTAACATAACAGGCCCAAATGCCTGTCCAAACACAATCCAGAATTCGTAAACGAATAGAGAGTATCCCGAGTTCTGTTACCAGTAAACTCCTCAGTATTACGTGATAACTGTCACTTAGGACCCTGTTAGGGCCCGTTAGGGCCCAGTTAGGGCCCTGGTCGTTCATCATTCTCAATTACTCATTCGTCCTCAGTTAAACTACACACGTGTGCGTACCTTATTGTAAAGTGTTACGCAAAGAAAGAAATGTTTACCGTTGGAGGAACTCCAGTGTATAGACCGTAGATCCAACCGGGTAGTGTTATGTTTTCAGGGCAGTAGTAACTGCCAAAACATCAGCCGCAGAATGGCAGATTGTGAAGGAAGTGGATGTGGGTCATTGACAACCTTGTCTGTCGATGCTCAAACATAAAATGTCTTCAGAGGCAAAGCAGGGCACCCAGGAGAAGAAAACCCTAAGACAGAATAACATGAATAAAAAATTTACTTTAAATGATAAATGACAAGGGCTTCAAATAACAGCCATACATTCAAAATTAGCAGTGTCTCAAAGTGGGCTAAAAGCTAACATGAAAATAACAGCCAAGTACAAGTACAAGTGGGTGTTAGTAAACACCGATAGGGAGAAAAGCTTGCAGGTTTGGTTCATGTTTACTGTTACACACACAAATAAGGCAGGGGTGTTGGGTGGCACATTCTCATGAAACCTCCTCAGCAGGCTTGTCTTTGTCAACGTAATGGAAGAGATGGTGTTCCTTTCTCATCAAAAATGAGCCATTAAAAAGAAGCACCCATCTGTATGACCTTCTTCTGAGCAACCAGTGGGAACTGGCCTCTTTTCTAGTTTTCCCAAGCTTAGAGAGCAAGAGTCATCCAGAACTTGTTTTGAGGTGTTTATTTGGGTGGGCATCAACACGTTTGAAGAAGTTTAAAGAGACGTGGCCGCCTTTTTTGTCCACTGGGCAGGAAGGACACAATCAAACTTTCACGCCAGTTCAGTTCCTGGAAGTGTGCTGCCATACCAACGTCCTTAAACAAAAATGGCCAATCCTGGCTTAATTTCTGGATTACTAGCACCATTATTATCCTCTTTACGCTGCGTGAAATATGTGGACTTGATTAAGTCTTTCACAACATCTGAATTGTAGTTTCATGTCTTCAAATGTCTCATTTTTTCTTTTTTTCTAAGCTGACTCTCCACAGTCTCAGGGATGGCAGATGTTTCGGCAATTTCCAGTTGACACAGCCATAGGTGTCTTGAACACTGGCTCTTTGTTTCAGCAGATATTTCATCTGTGTCATTCATCTGATGCTGCTTTGCGTGCGTTTCTGTATCTTTTGCGTGTGTTCAGGTCGTTTGACATTTTCAACTCTTGACTGGAGTTGCTTTGCCAGGGAATGGATATCCAAGGTTCCCAATAACATCCACCATCAATTCACATCTTTTAAGAGAACTGTTGAGAAACCCTTGGCCACATCCTTTTTGCTATCTCTGTGGGTGTTTGTTGTTTGAGTTGGATTTCTTACAAAATCTTGATCATCTCAGAGCACCACCATCCTTATCATTTCTCGTTCGTAGTTTTGGACTTGTCTTTCTCTCTTTCCAAAACTCTGTCAATATCTCTTCAGAGAGCTTCTGCCATGGTATCTGAAAATTGTTCTATCCAGGTTTTGTGCGCAGGTTCGATAACTGCCTGAGGGGGTGATGATGTAGCTGAATGGATGATGTTTGGTGAGGAGTGACGGAGACAGAAGAGGATTTGGCAGAAGACCACTGGAGGGACATGCCTGAGGGCTGGAGTTGGATGAATTGAGTCTGATAAAAGGTACAACAAAAGAGAACAAAGAGGAAATCATTAACCTTTAATGTTTTTCTATTCTTAAAAGAAAATTTATAAACTATTACATTTACTTGTGCAGTCCTGTAAGAGAAGTGTGCTGTGTGTAGTTGTGTCAATGTTTTACACTCACCCCTATTTGGCCAGGCAGGCAACCAGTCTTCTGGCTTGTATGGGCTTTAATACTGGCAGCAAGGTCTCCCTCATGCAATGTGACTTCAAAATCATCTGTTTTACTGCACAAGTGTCTTCAAGCATCGTCTACTGACCTTGGACCAACTTTTGATCAGGAAGATCTTGAAAGCACTGACTTGCTATGGCATATTTATATTGAAGTGATTCAAGCCATATCTGTAAAGACAGGACAAAATAATCTGGCCTGCTGATTCAGTGTGACAAGAGAACTGTGCTTCAATGGAAGACATATAAGGTATCCATTGTTATGTAATATTGATAAAGGCCACATGTCAATTAGTTCACTAACAAGTCTGCTTCTAATCTCGCAGTGTTTTTTTACACAGTACATGTGGTTAAGTGTGAAAGAAATTCCCCATCATACAACTCTCATCAGAAAATTGAAGTGCAAAATATCTTTCACAAGAATGAGCGAGATGATTTCACCAAAAAATCCACTGAATTCATCATCTTAGTGACAAACCAAACATTGGCCTTTTCGGTAAAATTATCCCATTATACTGCAACTCACCAGGATTTATTGTATTTCTTCAGCTGAAGCCAAAAAATGGAGAAAATTGGGCTATTAACTTGCTCAACTGTAAAGCCTGAGTAAAATGGTGATCCATCTTTTAATTTTGCAAGTGGGGATCACTGACCCAACGGAAAGGAAAGGCCCTGAAAATTGAGCCGCCTGAAAGAGTCAAACACAGATGGTTTGAAATTCTTCAGATTGCCTTGTACATCGGTTTGAAGTAACTATGTTTGCTCTTCAAAAACGGCATGAGCCCATACCCTCATGAGTGGGGCCAAAATTTCAAGGAAATTCAGTCCTGGATATGCCGCAAAAAATGGTGTTTAGGTCTCAGTTGATTATCTGGAAAATAGTGCACCTCCTGGTTTCCAAAAATATTTCTTGGATAGAGAACATCTAGATAGGCAACACTGAGCCATTGGAAATTTGCTAGGAGGCACAATCAGAGCAAACAATGTCCTTAAGGCTGCAAAAGTAACTGCCAACACATTATCTTCGGGGTTCCTGCCACATTGCTCCATATTATCCAGAGGCAACCAGGTCTCAAAGGAAGTTCCAATTTTGGCACAGCATGATCCACTCAGTATTCAGTGGTGTGAGGGACTTACCTCACAAGGTGTTGGAAGGAGCATCTGTTGCTTTGTATTTAACTGATTGATTCGCTGTTCAAAAATGTGTAGGTGAACCATTTCTTTTTATTTTGATGGAAATAACTTTTAGGTAAAGAGCAAACATCGTATGAGAGGACACCTCAAAGAGTCATGACGAGACAGAGTGGCAGGCCAGGTGAAACAAACATTCAAAGTTATTGTAGAGTATTAAATAGTGGACCAAAACTTTATCCTTGTTACTTGGGAGAATTCCTCTTCTCAGCTGTTCAATGGGCAGAGCTGTACGTTTTGGAGGTCCGGCTCCAGTCCACAGATGTTAAGGGATCAGCACCTGAAGTATCAGGTTCGAGAATACAAACAATATCTGCAGAAGTTAACTGAGATGAACTGGAAAATTTCTCGTGAAAACACCAATTGGCAGTGAGCAGCCCAGGGTTGTCGTCCAGCAATGCAGTAGGAGGCAGCTCCCTTTACTACAAGTCATCTCCCATTGTATATCCATGTTCCTCCAGTCTTTCGATCAGTAAGGAGTCCAGAAAAACCTGGCTGGCAAATCTTTAAAAATCCTTCCTCTCATACAGCTTAAAACAGCAGCATTGGCGTCAAACATGTTGAGTCGTACGGTGGTTTGAGGGACATGGTTGTGAGAAGAAGAGAAGTTACACAGCTAAA
>OLKM01006682.1:0-13643 GCA_900291075.1 Melanogrammus aeglefinus
CATGGTGCAGAATTACAGCACTACGGGCCAGTTCGCACATTGAGCTTTCTCCAAACGCGCCGTTTTGGGTGTCTGTAGCTTTAAACGCAAATGAGGAGGAGAGAGGCGGGTCAGGAGGAGGGTGGAGGGTGTGGGCCTTGAGCAGGCTTGCGGCCACGGGTACGTGCGCTCTGTTTTCAGTGGATGTATCCGCTATCTACGTCTTTGTTCTCTTCCACTTCCACATCAATTTAAAAGTAGAATGAACCGCGACACATGGAGGAAGAAGGCATTGTTGCCTGCAATTGTCCACAATCCTTTTCTTCCTCCATGTCGTGGTTCATGTATTCAGGGAGTCAAAGCCAAAAGTTCCTTTCCCCCAATTCCTTCTCCAACAATGGCTTAGATAACGCTCCCACTACACGGGTCTTGTTTGTGGAAATACCAGAACGTTCAGAGAAACCAACGTGTTATGTTGCCCGTAACAACTAACAGCAGAAACGGTATTCATCCCAAATAAACAAAGAAAGTGGTACAACACTTCTCATTTAACAGTGTGTGTAATCCACACACACACACACACACACACACACACACACACACACACACACACACACACACACACACACACACACACACACACACACACACACACACACACACACACACACACACACACGTGGCGCTCGCATGGTCGTAGCTCATTGTCTCATTGGCCAAATTCTCTGGGCGGGCAAGGCAGAGAGGGGAGGTAGCTTGGCCCCTTATGACGAAATATGGGGCCACATTCCAAATTAGGGCGCCTGAGCTCTATTTTTTAAAAGGCGAGCAGAACACCTAGTGCTCGTTTTACACCGAACGCAAGTTTTAGCCACTGGGAGACCATCGGCAGGCTAGGGGAACTCATATTAATGTTGGAAAACCTCATAAAGTGAGATTTTCATGCCATGGGACCTCTAAATAAAATGGGGATAACAAGCCCCCCCCGCCTCAAATTTAAGCTTTAACAAGGGGTTCACTCACACTTAAACAGAAATATAAAACCATTGGGACAAGCGTTATTATGAATTGAGTATTGAGTATTTGAGTATCATTTTACAGCAGGGAGGCCAATTCATTAATGTCACGGTCAAACTGTTTCTCACCTTGGCAAAGAATTTGATCTCCTGTTCATGAGGGGATTTCTCTACCCGTCCACTGCTAACTACAGCCTCTGTAAGAAAACACATAAAAAAGTCTTGCTTTACAACAAGATCATTGTAATGAGTGCAGGCCCGGTTCTACGAGAGTGCATAAGCATGCATTGCACCCTCAGTTTATGTGTTTGCATGCTCCGTTGAAAAGAGGGGAAAAAAAGTGTGCGCGCGTCAATGCACGTCACTCATCTGCGTCCAGCACGCAGTTAGCTGCACCAGCAAAACGCTGCTCTCTGCAGCACCGTTAACATAACGTAAACAATGGATATTCGGAAGTGGTTCAAGCAGAACCACGCCAGCAGGTCGGACAACGGTGGTCATGATGAGACAGAGACTCGAAAGTTCATTTTCAGGCTAAGAAATATTGTCTGATGGGCGAGGTAGCCCAGACTAAAGCATTTTCTTTGTTCTGCAGGAATATTGCTGCAAAAATGCACTTTAAATGTTTGACTGGTATCATTCCACTTAAAAAAACTGTTATATTTAGTGGTGGTTTTGAACTGTATGGATAAAATTTGTTAGAATTTCTATGTTTTATTTCCAAGATAAGAAATATCTGTTGCTAGATCATCTGATGGGTGAGGTAGCCAAGACTAAATGTAGCATTTTTGTTGTTCTGCTACAATATTGCTGCAATAAAGCATTTGAAAGACACTTTAAACATCCTTGTTTTGCTAGTATCATTCCGCTTGAAATGATGGGACAATGCATAATTTAGTGTTGTATAACATGCCAGGCATGTGCACCCCCTCTGATCTGAGATGCACCCCTAGTCATCATTTTCTAGAACCGGCCCTGAATGAGTGCCTTGTTCAATTATTATATGTCATTCGGTGAGACGGCAAAGTGATGCAATCTCGAACATCAGCCTTGTCCTAATGTGAGGACTGCTTTACGTCTGCTGTAACTTTGAATACTTGTTGGTTATTATTATTTAATTCAGAGAAATGAGTGCGCTTGTATGCCGTCCTTTATTACAATCCTCTGATTGGTCATTCAGCAGGATGGCATCATTGCCATCAGCCACACTGAAAGATATCAGCAAAACCTTTTGGACAATGCTGCCCTTCAGTGAACTTAACTCTAAGAACCTTAAACAGAGGATCTAACGTTTTGGCCTTTGTGTGCAGTTCACAGTTCGTAGGCAGCATCGACTGGCAACAACGCCCAAAAAGTCAAAATGACAGTAAAAGCTTGTACCCGGACAAGAAAAGACAATTTCAATGTAAATGTGTTGGAGCGCTTTAACCAAATCGGTTATTGTGACCCAGTTATTTGAACGAGGGCACCACCGTACCGAGGTGGGCGATGAACTCCTGGGCGATGTCCATCCACTTGAGGAGCTTCTGGAGGAACCCGTAAGCGAAGCGCTTCTCGATGGAGGAGATGTCCTGCTCCATGTCCTTGGGGCCCCTGCGTCACCACCCAGACAACAGCATGGTGGAGAGGAGAAGTGTTGAAGAAGTTAAACACATCTCCAGAACGCCCCAAACACCAGAGGGAAAGGATCCTTGAGAAGGACGGCACAGAGGGATCCCTCCCTCGGGGGTAGGGTCAGGGTGTAATCGCTGGTGAACGCACCGGATGGTCCTCATGGTAGAACAAGGCATGCGTTGGCACCCACCTCGTGACGGCGTATCCGTTGAGCTGGAGGAACTTGAGCAGGTCCTGAGCCTTCTCTCGATCTCTGGCCTTCTCCTTGGCCGTCAAGGTGTCATACGGGACGAGGAGGGGATGGGTGCCGCCGCCTGCCATGAGAGAAAATGGAGAGCTCAGCTTCAATATCGACACAATGGAGTCCACTGCAGTGACATCCTGTTCTGCAGCACAACGTTGAACTTCCATCGCCAAAATAAATGCATAGATTGTTCTTAATTTGTAAAGGTTGGGAATCAAATGACATCCAGGCCGTGGTGACAGTTGTCAAATTGTGTGTTTTTATTAGTTGGTGGGTAGTGTAGTCAATATACAATTAAAATCATGTTGATAAAATATGATATGATATACATGATGTGGAGACGACTAGCTTAGAAGAGGTGAGGTTTCGGCTGAACTCAAACAAAAAAAGGAAACATGCTGCTTCTGTTATTCTGCGTCCGTGACGATCAATAGCCAATAGAGTTCGGCATCGGTGGAGTCTGACCTTTGGACATGAGTTCCATCTTCTTCTTGCGACCCCAGGTGTTGTGGTAGTTCTCTGCCAACTGCTCTGCCATCGACTGGAGGGAGCACAAAGTTAGGCCCAATCCCATTTCTACCCCTTACCCCTTCCCCTTACCCCTTCAAAACAAGGGGGAGGGGTAAGGGGAAGGGGTAAGGGGTAGAAATGGGATTGGGCTCTAGACTTCATCCAAACACACAAAGGTATGCACAATTAGATTGAGACAAACAACATTAATCTGAACATAGAATAACAAAGGTTGTTCTAGGGCTCTGGGACAGAATATTGATGAAATCTGCTGACGAGATATTTTATACAGCAGCAATGGCCCCGGTCACCCAGACGGGCCCTTTGAGAGAGGAGGGCCCTGTGAGAGAGGAGGGCCCTGTGAGAGAGGAGGGCCCTTTGAGAGAGGAGGGCCCTTTGAGAGAGGAGGGCCCTTTGAGAGAGGAGGGCCCTTTGAGAGAGGAGGGCCCTTTGAGAGAGGAGGGCCCTTTGAGAGAGGAGGGCCCTTTGAGAGAGGAGGGCCCTTTGAGAGAGGAGGGCCCCGGGACGGAGGAGTACCTGCAGCTCTCTGGAGAGGCCCATGGCCGTGATGTCAATGGGCTGGGGATTGTAGCCGTGGCTTGGGTCATACGTGGCCTGCAGACAGACACACACAAAAACATACACACACACACACACACACACACACACACACACACAACACACACACACACACACACACACACACACACACACACACACACACACACACACACACACACACACACACACACACACACAAGGATTAAGAGGGGCAACTCCTGCTTTCCTGAGCAGAGTATCAAGTTTAGCCATTTCAACAATATAGAAAATACGGTTGATAGGAATGTGTTTTGGTATGCTCACATGTATCACACAGCAACAATGACAACACAACATAACAAGACAAAAAGCAAAAAACGGCACATAAATAACGAGTGCAACACTTAACACACATAAAAAACACACAATGCATGGTTCGCAGAGAATTGCAGCAGTAAAGTACACTACAGTAGTGCAAAAACTGCAGGTAGACCATAAAGACCGTAAAGTGCTTAGTGCTTGATCGATATCTATCTCAATCTCCTGATTACCTTACATTATTTTTTATCTTTTGCGCTCCTGAATAACAAAAGAGCTCTATCTCCTACTGCCTACCTGGGCGGTCTGATAGTCACCTCTATCTCCTACTACCTACCTGGACGGTCTGATAGTCACCTCTGTCTCCTACTACCTACCTGGACGGTCTGATAGTCACCTCTGTCTCCTACTGTCTACCTGGGCGGTCTGAGAGTCACCTCTGTCTCCTACTGCCTACCTGGGCGGTCTAAGAGTCACCTCTATCTCCTACTGCCTACCTGGACAGTCTGAGAGTCACCTCTATCTCCTACTGCCTACCTGGGCGGTCTGAGGGTCACCTCTGCCTCCTACAGCCTACCTGGGCGGTCTGAGAGTCACCTCTATCTCCTGCTGCCTACCTGGGTGGTCTAAGGGTCACCTCTATCTCCTACTGCCTACCTGGGCGGTCTGAGGGTCACCTCTGCCTCCTACAGCCTACCTGGGCGGTCTGATAGTCACCTCTATCTCCTACTGCCTACCTGGACGATCTGAGAGTCACCTCTATCTCCTACTGCCTACCTGGGCGGTCTGAGAGATCTTGCGTGTGGTGGTGGTCTTCTCCACCTCCCCCTCCCCTTCTCTGGACTTATCCATGGTCCACTCCCACGCGAGCATGGCCTTCACAGACTCCTTGATGGGCCAGCGGTAGATCTCCTTGTCCTGAGGAACACACACACACACACACACACACACACACACACACACACACACACAACACACACACACACCACACACACACACACACACACACACACACACACACACACACACACACACACACGCCGGGGAAGGGGTTACGTCACAAGGATACCAGGTCCTCATCCAATCGCAGACAGCCCCGGCGATGACATCACCTTCTCAGAGAAGGTCTTGTAGGGTCTCAGCATATGGTGGGTCTTGGCGTTCTCGTCCAGGAGCTCCCCATACGTCCAGTTGTTCTGGATCTACACACAGGGAGTATACGGTGGCAGCATAGTACTAGCATAGACAGCATGACATCATTACAAACTACATACAAAACGGAATAGAACAAATAAACTAGAAAACAAATATTATAGACTACGATAGAACACAAAATGACATGGACTAGACTAGAACAGAATGGAATATGAAATACAAGTAAAATTGGGAATAGAATATACTAGAAGAGAATTGTGAATAAAATAGAAGAAACTAGAATATACCAAAATATGAGAGATATCAGGTCAAACGTATTAAGGGATGAAGAGTTATCGATTTGTCTCTGACCTTCTCAAAGGCCCACTTGTCATGGGTGTACTCTGCAAACTTATTGATGAAGCCATCCAGTCGCTCTGGGATGATGGTGCTGTTAATCAATCAATCAATCAATCAATCAATCAATCAATCAATCAATCAATCAATCAATCAAATCAAAACCTGCAAGTAACGTGAATTTACATATGTAGCAGTAAAATCTTCTAAATTGTGGACCAACTGTTATCCTTATCAATCAATAATTCCTCGATTTTATCTACTTCTTTTATTCGCAATGTGCACCATAAACCCCACAGTCTTATCAAGTGAAAACAACTGAACACTCATTCAACAAGGAGCCACCGATGCGGTACCCCTGAAGAAGTGTGCCTCATTAAAGACAGCCCGTGCTCACTTGGTGGTCTCTACGGGCTTGGGGTCAAAGTTCCCCTCTGCGTCGACCGACGCCTTCTTCTCGGTGACAGAGAAGCTGGCGTCCACGTAGTCTGGGGGGATGGCGCCCGCGATGGCACAGATACACGGCATGGCGATCTTGAAGAGCTCTGCGTCAAATTTCTGGACAAACAAGAGAAGAGGTGAAGTGTTCCCGATGCTGTCTTATGCATCCTCCTACGGATGTGTACCATCCGTTAAATTAACACTGAAAGTCGTGCGCACATTTTCTGGTGGTGTGTCAGGATGCTTATTAAACAAAAGATTTTTTCTCGACTTATCTATCATTTTAACCATGTCAATTTAACCGTGGTCAGTGGTCATAGGTTTAACAGGTAAGAGTTTGGAAAAGGTGAACTGCCTTTGAGAGCCAGGTCACATGACCAAACAAAGAAAATGGAGTTGACGTTCCACTTATTGTCCGTGCGGGATGTGTCGTGGTCACCTTGTGAGCCAGGGACTCCACGATACCCCAGAACAGCTTGCGGGAGAGATGCAGCTCCTCCTCTGATGTCACCCCGAAGTTGCCCCAGCCATTTGGAAGGCAGTAGTACTTCCAGCAACGCTCATAATGATTGGTCAATAGCTGGACAAATCAGAGCATACATAGGATATACGTCAACCGAATTACGGTCAAAAAATATCCCATTGAATACAGTGATAGGTCAACGACTTGGCGTGAGAAGGCCTCCGCCTCCTTGGTCAAACATCAAACGTTAAAAGTGGACATTCGTCGGTAACCAATGATGAGGCCGTGTACCTTCAGGGGCATCTTAGCGTGCTCGTTGAGGATGGGAACGTCAAACACCAGCCGTCTCAGGAGATGCTGCAGCATGGAGGGTCGCAGGTACCTGAAACGAGGCAAGAACGGTGAAATGAGTCAAGGATCAGCGTTATACCGGGATCATCCTGGTCACATGATTCAAGGGGGTAAGAGAGGTCGAGCACGGGTAAGCAGGGGGCGGAGGTTTGTGAGAGGGGGTAAAAGGTGATTGTTATTGGAGTGAGAAGGGTGAGAGGAGAGAGAGGGGGCGAGAGGTGTGATACGGGTAAGAGGGTTGAGAGAGGGGGCGAGAGGTGTGATACGGGTAAGAGGGTTGAGAGAGGGGGCGAGAGGTGTGATACGGGTAAGAGGGTTGAGAGAGGGGGTCAGAGGTGTGATACGGGTAAGAGGGTTGAGAGAGGGGGTCAGAGGTGTGAAGAGGGTTGAGAGAGGGGGTCAGAGGTGTGATACGGGTAAGAGGGTTGAGAGAGGGGGTCAGAGGTGTGAAGAGGGTTGAGAGAGGGGGTCAGAGGTGTGATACGGGTAAGAGGGTTGAGAGAGGGGGTCAGAGGTGTGATACGGGTAAGAGGGTTGAGAGAGGGGGTCAGAGGTGTGAAGAGGGTTGAGAGAGGGGTCAGAGGTGTGATAGCGGGGTAAAGAGGGTTGAGAGAGGGGGTCAGAGGTGTGAAGAGGGTTGAGAGAGGGGGCGAGAGGTGTGATACGGGTAAGAGGGTTGAGAGAGGGGGTCAGAGGTGTGAAGAGGGTTGAGAGGGGGGGTCAGAGGTGTGATACGGGTAAGAGGGTTGAGAGAGGGGGTCAGAGGTGTGAAGAGGGTTGAGAGAGGGGGTCAGAGGTGTGAGAGAGGTCCAACGGTGCGAGGGCTCAGCGGGAGTGAAGGAGGGCTGATACGTACTTGCAGAGTGACATGAGGCACTCCTCTATGATGTCTCTCTGGGCCTTGGTGAGGGCGCGGCCCCGGGACAGCCGGTAGATGGTGTGCAGCATGGAGTCGATCATGATGGCTCGGTGGTCGGTGCCGGCGAACAGCGGCGCACACTTGGTGATGAGCGGCAGCACGGCAGAGCACAGGTAGCGGTTCAGAGCCAGTGCCATCTCGGTGGTGCTGAAGGACGCCTGGAGACAGGAGATTCCCAATTGACTCTTTGTCTATTACTGAGTCTCTAGCCAGAGTGAACTGCAGACACTGTGTGGTGGTCTGTAGTGATTCTTTATTGAGATCTACGCACCGTGTCCAGGGAGGCTGCGGCCCTCATGTCGGGCAGGAAGCCGACCTCCAGCAGCTGGAGCAGGAAGTCCTGGTTGTCGATGCCGTACACTCTGTCCAGGAACAGCACCATTGAGGCCTTGTGGTCCGGCACGAAGCTGGCCGACATCTTGGGCTCGATGATGTTACCGTCTGGGATTCAGTGAATGAAAAATAAGATTGATATTTGTTTATTCAGTTGAAATAAAATGAAGTTATGAGGAATTCAAGGGAATTTGATCAGTAGTGAATACAGTGCATTGACCTTTAAATATATGTTTTTTTTCTCTAACCTTTTCCAAACGCAGGAATCTGCACTGGCAGGCTGATGACTCCAACAAGGTCCTCAATGGGCACCAGAGACCTCAGGATGGCTCGGATCCTCAGAGCCTCACCTTTACCTGCTTGAATGAGCTAGGGACAGCAACACAAACCATTCAGGTACACATCCTCTCATCTCCCATTAATTACATAATACTTGAAAACAGAATCAAAACACTGAACAATAGCCTGGCGGTAAAAGCTAAAGTTATTCAATTCATTGGTTCAGGATCGTATCACTGGGTGGTAACTGTCAGCATTGGTGTTGTGTTGCTAATAAACCGGCAGATGGTGCTGGATGCTGTGGGGGGGGTACGGGTGGACTCACGTGCATCTCAGGGGCACAGCGTCCCAGCAAGTCGATGAGGGCGGAGTAGAAGGACATGATGGCGTTCCCCAGGTGGACGCGGTGCTCCTCGTGCTGCTCCTCCCCACCAAACCTGGAGGACAGAAGGCGACACGCAGAGGTCAGTGCCAGAGCATGATGACAGCAGCAATTTACACCTTACAGTGGAGACGTTTAGACAGCTGAGACAAAAAGAGAGACAAAAATCCAAGAGAGAGAAAAATAACCTCCTCTCTAGCGTGGCGGGGACAGAACAGTTTGCGTATTGTGGCAACTCAGAATTCACTGCATTCTAGCGCTAACTTACAAGTGTGATATAATGCCGACCACAGTTGGGTCTGCGGGCGTCGTCCCAGATGAGCACCGCTGCATTTTCCCCACTCACATTGAAGCGTGCGGTGCGGCTTAGCAAGGGATCCGTGCTGCCGGCAGGGTCCGTCCGCAGCGTCCTCCGAGAGCGTGATGGCCTCCTCGATGGCCGCCAGCAGGCCGTTACCCCCCTCGCCCCGCAGGGCGGGGCCGAAGCACTCGGGCCGACGAATCAGGAGACGCACCACCACGTTGGCGTTCTCCTCCACGCTCTCCCCTGTGAGGAAGGGAAAGGGGGAGGGGGGGTGGTAGTATTGATAACGGGGCTACAAATCAGTGTTGATCGACAGGGTTGATCCCTTCTTGCTAAAATGGCCGACCGTTGACGAAGACGGCGAAGCGCAGGAAGTCGAGGTATCTCTCTCCTCCGCAGGGGTTCCAACCGATGTCGGGGTACCCTTTGCCGAGGAGCATGGGGCACGCCTGAAGGCCACACCCGGCCAGGTAGGTCACCACCTGAGGGGGGAAGGGGGCACATGAAAAGAGGGAATTACAATGTGATTCTCATTAACATCCCATTATTAACAACATCACATTAACAACATCAAAATAATTTACATTTGACATTTTTACATTAAGGGCATTTAGCAGACTTTTTTACCTAAAGCGACTTACAACCAATCACACATACCGCCCGTAGAGTCAACCACGCAAGGCGACACACAGCTCGTCAGGAGCAGTGAAAAGTTAGGTGTCTTTAGTATCAGGGACACCTCAACACAGCAAGGAGCAGCAAGTAATCAAGCTAGCAAACTTCTAGGGTCAACCCACTCAACAAATAGGCCCAATCCCATTTCTACCCCTCCCCCCTTACCCTTACCCCTTCAAAACAAGGGGGAGGAGTAAGGGGTAAATGGGGTTTGGGCCTTAATTACGGTGCTTTGATTATTTTTTCCGCGTTATATTTCTTCTACTTCGTCCAACTCACCATCTCCAGCTCTTGCTCCTGCAGGGCCAGGGCCAGCTCGTTGTTGTCGATGCAGGAGGCCGCCGCCACGTCCAGGGGTGTGGACCCACCCATGCCTGCCAATCAAATGAGAACCAACACCCTGAGCCTTATTGGACGACTCGGAAAGCCCCCCTGTCGGGTGTAGCCCACTGGTGTTTACTGGTGATTATTTGGCTGAGGTGTAGCGCCGGCTGACTGTATACAAATCACTGTTGGGAGTAGCTGACTTGTTGTGATAGCGCTATGGGATGTGTGTTTAGAGGTATGGTTAGTGACCGTAACTTGGTGCTCATCCATGCTCATGACAAGGGAGCCTAGAATATCTGACTAATTATAAGGCTTATTCTAGCTGGTAAACTGTAGGGTACCAAAGTATTTATGAGACTAAGCTAGCTTGTTAGCCTATTGGTTACTTAACTATTATTATCATCATGAAGCTAAGCTAGCTTGTTAGTCTCTACGATACCAAACAATTATGATTATTATGGAGCTAAGCTAGCTTTTTAGCCTATTGGTTACTAAACTATTATTATCATCATGAAGCTAAGCTAGCTTGTTAGCCTCTACGATACCAAACAATTATGATTATTATGGAGCTAAGCTAGCTGATAAGCCTATTGGTTACTAAACTATTATTATCATCATGAAGCTAAGCTAGCTTGTTAGCCTCTACGATACCAAAGAGCTAAGCTAGCTGATAAGCCTCCGGGAACTGACCGAGGCCAATGCCGCTGTTCTGCAGCAGGTAGCTGAGGTGGTCGAACATGGAGCGCTGGTTCTGACGGCTGATCCTGCAGAAGTAGCACAGGAAGCGACAGCAGTTGGTCACCATCTGGGGGAACCGGATCTCCTACAGAACGGGGGAACACAGGATCCAGAGTCAGTCTTTGCTCTCCTCCCAAAGCGGGCTGGTCCATGTACGACACAGGTAAAGAAACAAGGGTTTAAAGTTATTTCGTATTCTAATAATTATGTGGTGCAGGATAGTGGAGTCTCTAGGGTTTGATACCCCAACATCCAGTGGCTACCTGTAGACATCCTTGATCTAAGGCGCCGTAACTCCTACCTGCTCCTTAATGTTACGTATCTGAGTTCACTTCAAGTCCTGAATAAAAGCGTCTGCTAACGGACTAAATAGTTAATACTGTAGTGTGGTGGATCAATAAGTGATATATAATCGACATTATGATAGTGTTTGAGTTACCTTGAGTCTCCGCCCCGTCCCAGCACATTGACCATCACCTTCCATCGACGTCTCATGCATGCCCAGGGCTCCGCATCAGGTAGGGTGCTGGTAGAAAAACCTTGGTGTTCATGGAATTTCCTGACAAAGAAACAAAATCACAATTCACAGCATAAGAATAAGTTAGAGTTAGAAGGAGGATAACTACAACTAGAGCTAGAGAAGTAAAAAACTAGAAGTAGGATTAAAAGAAACAGAACAGGAAGGATTATCTAGACACAGACACTAGAATCTAGTATTAGAGATGGATTATTTATTTGTTAAATATTTTGAGCTGAGAATTCACACAGAAATTTGAATTGCGAAATTTCTTTCAAAAAACAAGATAACGAGCTGTTTTTAAATTGCACCCACAAAGTTTTTGTCTATTTTTTGAGAATGTGTTTTGTCACAACAACGGATGTTCTGCTGCTGTTAAATGAACGACATGTCTCTTCATCACTTAATGCAGATCATGGGGAGAAACACACACACACGCACGCACACACAAGCACACACACACGCGCACGCACACACAAATGCACACACATACACACTCACACGCACACACACACACACACACACACGCACACACACACACACACACACACGCACACACTCTCACACACACACACACACACACACACACACGCACACTCACACACACACACGCACGCACGCACACACACACCCACACACACACACTCTCACACGCACACACGCACACACACACACACACGCTCTCACCCGATGCTCTGGATCATCAGCCTCTCCTCCTCGGGGCCCATCTGGACGATGAGCAGCGACAGCGAGCGGATCTGCCCAGGCACTCCAGCAGGGTCCATGGTGTCCTGGACCGAGATGGCGTTGATAGGCGTAGGCCTTGGGCAGGGAGCGATCAGCCTCCCCTCAGGCCGTCGTACTGCCGGTGGAGCAGGCTGAACATCATGCGCACCAGCTCCGCGGGTTCTGGATGAAGGACTCTGGGCCCAGTGGATCATGGTGTGAGGAGATCAGCTCTCTTGGAGGGTGCGCTGGTTGATTGGGGTGGGGGGGGAGATGGAGCAGAGAGAGAGAGTAGAGAGAGAGAGAGAACGAGAGAGAAGAGAAGAGAGAGAGAGAGAGGAGAGAGAGAGAGAGAGAGGAGAAGACCGAGAGAGAAGAGAGAGAGAGAGAGAGTGAGAGAGGGTAGGGGGGGACCGAGGGAGAGAGGGAGAGACAGACAGACAGACAGACAGACAGGAACACAGACAGACAGACAGACAGACCAGACAGACAGACAGACAGACAGTCAGACAGAGCAGAGCAGAGAGAGAGAGAGAGAGAGAGAGAGAGAGAGAGAGAGATTACAAACCCCAATGGAGAAATTATGGATTAAAAAATGTATATAATTATTATACTGATTGCATAAATAAATTGTTTACCAGACAAGACCGTATGATCAAAGTGGTTTTACAGTCTGTTTGGAAAAGATGGTAACTTCAGAGAAAGAAGAACAGCACCATACAACGAATGTCTCTCCCGAACGCAAAGCATTCGAAGGTAAAGAGGAATCACACACATTGGTACAGTTTGAGCTCCTGATCAAAGGTCCCCTTCCTGCCGCGGCGATTTTGATCAGTGCAGCACGCTTGAGATCCAGACGGCTGCACGTGACGGCAGTAACCTAGCAGGGAGCTAGCCAAATCCAGAGTGGTTTACATAACTGATAGCATCATAACTGGATTAGAGGACCAGAGGAGCGCGTCTCGCTGACAGATGTTTGCGTTGCTACGATGATCAGATCGCCCTTGTTCCCTTCTCTAAGCAACACAGGGACTGGTTTTACGATGTGCGCCCGGCTCAAACAAGGAAGATTCCCGTCATTTTCCCCTGAGCCAGATGGTCCCAAGACCCTCTCCTTATCAACACAACCTTGTCCTGTTTACGTGACAAAATGGCTTTGTGGGGTCCATTTCAGTCAGACCTGTCGCTGGCGTGCTGGCACCGAAATGACACTGTTCTCTGCTACTAGAGCCCATAGATGGCTTTGATGTTGAGTGTCAACGAGTGACACTGACCTGAAGCTGCGACGCTTTCGGCCAGCCACATGGTGGTTGGACTGATGGCAGAGTCACTGGAGAATGGGTGTGGGTTGACTTCCCAGCGTGGTTGATGTACCCTTTTATCCAAGCGACTTACAATAAGTAAACATTTGTCAGCAAGCAAGAAAACAACAATGCATCGCTGTGGTACAGTAAAAGATATTCATAGAAAGAAGTG
>OLKM01006683.1:0-13642 GCA_900291075.1 Melanogrammus aeglefinus
CCACATTTTACATTAAAGTCAAACCTGGAAAAGACGCAAAATCCGTTGCTTAATCTTTGGCGTGTGGCCTTTTGTGAGCATACCTTGGGCAATGCACTTCGTCAGGGGATAATATAGTGCATATACCAGCCAAAGGGAAAAGAGTATGAATAGAATAGTTATATCCACCCGGCATATAGCCGAATTACTGTATGATGATTCTCTCACCACTATTTCGGTTTCTATTGTAGGTATCGCGGATAACTCAATCTACGTTAGATAGTATTATTATTCTCGTGTCGTGGGTGCTGAGTTATTATTGTTTGGAATAATAACCCAACCTAGGTTTTATAAGCATTCTACTTAATAAATCTATTGAGCTAGCTCATAGATTGATGTGAGTGAGACCTGGATAGGATTCTGGGATCCTATGGAGATTCTTGACTGGTCGTTTATCACATTCTTGTCGCGCGAACTAGATTCAACTATATATTTCATTAAAGTCAACCCTGGAAAAAGACGCAAAATCCGTTGCGCACTAAGGCTGCGGTTTTGGTGAGCACACCTATCATCACCTTCAATCGATCCAAAAGGTCTAAAGCAAAAGGGAAAAGGAGAAATAGAATGATAGTCCAAGCCCACCTTCCAAGGGTGACTTATGTTCCTAGACTCCACTACCTGTTCATTGTGAAACTCAACTGTTCTACTCTTACAGTAAATTTGGTGTGGTGCAATGTTAATTGTTTGGAATAATAACCCTGGGAGCTGATTCGCTTATACAGGTTTTAAAAGGCATTTTTAAAATCTTTCGAGATAGCCAGGAGTCGATACACTGGATCTTTACTCTGAATCGTAGTCAGACCAGCGTTATCACATTGCGCCACTAGCCCACATGTTAAATTATAAAACTCCATTTCCAAGGACCTAGAAATAATGAAAAGGCGCGCGCACGACTTCGCCTCGTAAAATCCGTCTCTAATTCCAGAGCCCATTTTTTCTTTGTGATAAAGTTCCAATGGCTGAATGGCTCGCTTCACGGTATGAACGAGTATGTGCTTCTTTCACACTCTTAAGGTTAGATGGAAATTAGCTTTTCCTCATAGAATAGGGGCATTTACTTAATTTTATATGAATTTGAAAACTCTTTGGAGATTTGAATTGGACTAAGATGCTCTGGAGGACCTCGAATCTTCAGTACTCGGGGGACAGAGTAGGGGCCGAATGAATATGCAGCCTGCATTTGCACCACTAGCAATCAGAAGCTGAAGACAAATTTTTTAAAACCTACCACAAAACCTCCCTTATATGGTAAAATTTCTTTTTGGGGTTTGTGGGTGCACGTTATTGTTTGGAAATAATAACGCAGAGCTAGAGTTTTTAAAAGGCATTTTAAAATCTTTCGAGCTAGCCAGGAGTCAAACCTGGAATCTTCTGATCCCGTATTCAGGCAGACATTGCGCCACTAGCCGGGCCCATTTTACCATTAAAGTCAAACCTGGAAAAGACGAGAAATCCGTTGCCGCAACTAGTCTCCTGTCTGTGTGTGGAGTGAGCACATTAATGCAGGGCGACCTTCATATAAAAGTCTAAAGCAAAGGGACAAAGGAAAATGAGAATTGAAGTCAAATCGCCACACCCTCAATTACTTGTTCCTACAACAACACCGTTATCCGTGTGAAACCTCTTCTTACTCTGTTCTACTCTCCTTAGTAAAATTTGTGTGGTGCAATGCTTATTGTTTCGGATAATCCAAACCCTAACCTACGGTTTTAAAGGCATCTTTAAAAACTTCTTCGAACTAGCGCAGGAGTCGATACTCTATTAATCTTACTGATCCCCGTGAGTTCCAGATACCGCTTACTAATCCATTGTTCTATCACTAGCTTGACCCACATCCTACATGGTTCATAAAGTCAACCCTGGAAAGACGAGAAATCCGTTGCGCAACTAGGCCGCTGCGGTGTTTTGGTGAGCACCTTCATTCACCTTCATATTAAAAGTCTAAAGCACAAGGGACAAAGGAAAATAGAATGATATCAACCCACTCAATTACTTGTTGCCTACCACTACTGTTCATTGTGAGGAGGACTCAACTGTTCTACTCTTATAGTAAGTTTGTGGATGTGGTGGCTCGTGTATTTATTGGAATAGAATAACGCAACCTAGGTTTATAAAGGCATTTGCAAACTTTCGAGCTAGCCAGGATCGAACCTGAAATCTTCTGATCCGTAGTCAGACACGCGTATTCCATTGCGCCAGCTAGCCCACATGTTCTTTTCAAGACCTCCATTCAAGGACCTAGAATAAGAAAGGACGCTTGCTTTAAAATCCTCATTCCAAGCCCATTTTTTCTTTGTGAAAGTCAAATGGCTGACCAATGGGTGTAGGTATGAAGTGAGTGGGCATTCAATCTGGTTGGGAAGTTCAGCATTTTCTCATAGAATAGAGGCATTTACTTATTTATGAGATTTGAGAGCTATTTGGAGAAATGTCAGGGCCTGGACCTAGTATCTTTCAGATCGGCAGTCGAGAGAACATGCTCCATTGCACCACTAGCAATCAGAAGCTGAATTAAACTACTCTTATAGTCCATTTGGGTGTGGTGCCACGTTATTGTTTGGAATAATAACGCAAGCTAGGTTTTTAAGGCATTTTAAAATCTTTCGAGCTAGCCAGGAGTCGAACCTGGAATCTTCTGATGTCCGTAGTCAGGCAGACATTGCGCCACTAGCCCACATTTTACATTAAAGTCAAACTGGAAAGACGCGCAAATCTCCGTTGTTGTAACTTGGCATGTGGTTTTGGTGATCACCTTCATTCACCTTCATATACAAGTCTAAAGATAAGGGAAAAGGAAAATAGAATGATATCACCCCTTTCAATTACTTGTTCCTACCACTATTGTTCATTGTGAAACTCAACCGTTCTACTCTTTAATAGTAATTTGTGTGTGGTGCATGTTATGGTTTGGAATAAATAACCCAACCTAGTAGTTTAGAAGGCATTTTAAAATATTTCGAGCTAGCCAGGAGTCGAACCTGGAATCTTCTGATCCGTAGTCAGACGCATTATCCATTCGCCACTTGCCCACATGTGTCATTAAAGTCAAACCTGGAAAGACGAGAAATCCGTTGCGCAACTAGGCCTGCGGGTTTTTTGGTGAGCACCTTCATTCACCTTCATATAAAAGTCTAAAGCAAAGGGAAAAGGAAAATAGAATGATATCAACCCACTCAATTACTTGTTCCTACCACTACTGTTCATTGTGAAACTCAACTGTTCTACTCTTATAGTCAATTTGGTGTGGGTGCATGTTATTGTTTGGAATAAATAACCTAACCTAGGTTTTAAAGGCATTTTAAAAACTTTCGAGCTAGCCAGGAGTCGAATCTAGAATCTTCTAATCCGTAGTCAGACACGTTATCCATTGCGCCACTAGCCCACATTTTACAGTAAAGTCAACCCTGGAAAGACGCAAAATCCGTTGCGCAACTAGGCCTGCTGTTTTGGTGAGCACCTTCAATCACCTTCATATAAAAGTCTAAAGCAAAGGGAAAAGGAAAATAGAATGATATCAACCCACTCAATTACTTGTTCCTACCACTACTGTGTCATTGTGAAACTCAAACTGTTCTACTCTTATAGTAATGTTGGTGTGGTGTGCCATGTTATTGTTTGGATAATAAACCCTAACCTAGCTTTTAAAAGTATTTTAAAATCTTTCGAGCTTAGCAGGAGAGTCAAACTGGAGATCTTCTGATCCGTAGTCAAGACGCGTTAATCCAATTGCGCCACTAGCCACGTGTTCTTTTTAAGACCTCCCATTCAAGGACCTAGAATAAGAAGAAGGACGCTTGCTTTAAAAATCCTCATTCCAAGCCCATTTTTTCTTTGTGAAAGTCAAATGGCCTGACCCATAACCAGGTATGAAATATGGGCGATTCAATCTGGTTGGGGAAATTAGCTTTTCTCATAGATCTTCAGATCGGCAGTCGAGAACATGCTCCATTGCACCACTTGCAAATCAGAAGCTGAATAAAAACTACTATTACAGTAACTTGGTGTGGTGCACGTTATTGTTTGGGAATAATAACGCAACCTATGGTTTTTAAGGCATTTTAAAATCTTTCGAGCTAGCCAGGAGTCGAACCTGGAATCTTCTGATCCGTAGTCAGACGCGTTATCCATTGCGCCACTAGCCCATATTTTTCGTTAAAGTCAAACCTGGAAAGACGCAAAATCCGTTGCGCAACTAGGCCTGCGGTTTTGGTGAGCACCTTCATTCACCTTCATATATAAAAGTCTAAAGAAAAGGGAAAAGGAAAATATAGAATGATATCAACCCACTCAATTACTTGTTCCTACCAACTATACTGTTCATTGTGAAACTCAACTGTTCTACTCTTATAGTATAATTTGGAGTGGTGCATGTTATTTGTTTGGAATAATAAACCTAACCTAGGTTTTAAAGGCAATTTTAAATCTTCCCGAGCTAGCCAGGAGTCGAACCTGGAATCTTCTGATCCGTAGTCAGACGCGTTATCCATTGCGCCACTAGCCCATATTTTACATTAAAGTCAAACCTGGAAAGACGCAAAATCCGTTGCGCAACTAGGCCTGCGGTTTTGGTGAGCACCTTCATTCACCTTCATATAAAAGTCTAAACCAAAGGGAAAAGGAAAATAGAATGATATCAACCCACTCAATTACTTGTTCCTACCACTACTGGTTCATTGTGAAGAACTCAACTGTTTTACTCTTACAGTAATTTGGTGTGTGGTGCATGTTATTGTTGGAATAATAAACCTAACCTAGGTTTTAAAGGCATTTTAAAATCTTTCGAGCTAGCCAGGAGTCGAACCTGGAATCTTCTGATCCGTAGTCAGACGCGTTATCCATTGCTCCACTAGCCCACATGTTAATTTTAAGACCTCCATTCAAGGACCTAGAATAAGAAAGGACGCTTGCTTTAAAATCCTCATTCCAAGCCCATTTTTTCTTTATGAAAGTCAAATGGCTGAAATGGCTGTAGGTATGAATATGGTGCATTAAATCTGGTTGGGGAAATTAGCTTTTCTCATAGAATAGGGCATTTACTTATTTATGAATTTGAGACTCTTTGAAGAATGTCAGGGCTTGGACCTCGAATCTTCAGATCGGCAGTCGAGAACATGCTCCATTGCACCACTAGCAATCAGAAGCTGAATTAAACTACTCTTATAGTAATTTGGTGTGGTGCACGTTATTGTTTGGAATAATAACGCAAGCTAGGTTTTAAGGCATTTTAAAATCTTTCGAGCTAGCCAGGAGTCAAACCTGGAATCTTCTGATCCGTAGTCAGGCAGACATTGCGCCACTAGCCCACATTTTACATTAAAGTCAAACCTGGAAAGACGAGAAATCCGTTGCGCAACTAGGCCTGCGGTTTTGGTGAGCACCTTCATTCACCTTCATATAAAAGTCTAAAGCAAAGGGAAAAGGAAAATAGAATGATATCAACCCACTCAATTACTTGTTCCTACCACTACTGTTCATTGTGAAACTCAACTGTTCTACTCTTATAGTAATTTGGTGTGGTGCATGTTATTGTTTGGAATAATAACCTAACCTAGGTTTTAAAGGTATTTTAAAATCTTTCGAGCTAGCCAGGAGTCAAACTGGAATCTTCTGATCCGTAGTCAGACGCGTTATCCATTGCGCCACTAGCCCACGTGTTCTTTTTAAGACCTCCATTCAAGGACCTAGAATAAGAAAGGACGCTTGCTTTAAAATCCTCATTCCAAGCCCATTTTTTCTTTGTGAAAGTCAAATGGCTGACCATAACCAGGTATGAATATGGTGCATTCAATCTGGTTGGGGAAATTAGCTTTTCTCATAGATCTTCAGATCGGCAGTCGAGAACATGCTCCATTGCACCACTTGCAATCAGAAGCTGAATAAAACTACTATTACAGTAACTTGGTGTGGTGCACGTTATTGTTTGGAATAATAACGCAACCTAGGTTTAAAGGCATTTTAAAATCTTTCGAGCTAGCCAGGAGTCGAACCTGGAATCTTCTGATCCGTAGTCAGACGCGTTATCCATTGCGCCACTAGCCCATATTTTTCGTTAAAGTCAAACCTGGAAAGACGCAAAATCCGTTGCGCAACTAGGCCTGCGGTTTTGGTGAGCACCTTCATTCACCTTCATATAAAAGTCTAAAGCAAAGGGAAAAGGAAAATAGAATGATATCAACCCACTCAATTACTTGTTCCTACCACTACTGTTCATTGTGAAACTCAACTGTTCTACCTCTTTATAGTAAATTTGAATGTGGTGCATGTTATGTTTTGGAATAATAACCTAACCTAGGTTTTAAAGGCATTTTAAAATCTTTCGAGCTAGCCAGGAGTCGAACCTAGAATCTTCTAATCCGTAGTGAGACGCGTTATCCATTGAGCCACTAGCCCATATTTTTCATTAAAGTCAAACCTGGAAAGACGCAAAATCCGTTGCGCAACTAGGCCTGCGGTTTTGGTGAGCACCTTCATTCACCTTCATATAAAAGTCTAAAGACAAAGGGAAAAGGAAAATAGAATGATATCAACCCACTCAATTACCTTGTTCCTACACTACTGTTCATTGTGAAACTCAACTGTTCTACTCTTATAGTAATATTGATGTGGTGCATGTGTATTGTTTGGAAATAATAACCTAACCTAGGTTTTAAAGGGCATTTTAAAATCTTCCGAAGCTAGCCAGGAGTCGAACCTGGAATCTTCTGATCCGTAGTCAGAACGCCGTTATCCATTGCGCCACTAGCCATATTTTACATTAAAGTCAAAACCTGGAAAGACGCAAAAATCCGTTGCGCCAACTAGGCCTGCGGTTTTGGTGAGCACCTTCATTCACCTTCATAATAAAAGTCTAAAACCAAAGGAAAAGGAAAATAGAATGATATCAACCCACTCAATTACTTGTTCCTACCACTACTGTTCATTGTGAAACTCAACTGTTCTACTCTTACAGTAATTTGGTGTGGTGCATGTTATTGTTTGGAATAATAACCTAACCTAGGTTTTAAAGGCATTTTAAAATCTTTCGAGCTAGCCAGGAGTCGAACCTGGAATCTTCTGATCCGTAGTCAGACGCGTTATCCATTGCGCCACTAGCCCACATGTTAATTTTAAGACCTCCATTCAAGTAGCTAGAATAAGAAAGGACGCTTGCTTTAAAATCCTCAATCCAAGCCCATTTTTTCTTTGTGAAAGTCAAATGGCTGACCATAGGTAGGTATGAATATGGTGCATTCAATCTGGTTGGGGAAATTAGCTTTTCTCATAGAATAAGGCATTCACTTATTTATGAATTTGAAACTATTTGGAGAATGTCAGGGCCTGGACCTAGTATCTTCAGATCGGCAGTCGAGAACATGCTCCATTGCACCACTTGCAATCAGAAGCTGAATTAAACTACTCTTATAGTAATTTGGTGTGGTGCACGTTATTGTTTGGAATAATAACGCAACCTAGGTTTTAAGGCATTTTAAAATCTTTCGAGCTAGCCAGGAGTCGAACCTGGAATCTTCTCTGATCCGTAGTCAGGCAGACATTGCGCCACTAGCCCCACATTTTACATTAAAAGTCAAACCCTGGAAAAGACGAGAAAATCCGTGTGCGCAACTAGGCCTGCGGTTTTGGTGAGCACCTTCATTCACCTTCATATATAAAAGTCTAAAGCAAAGGGAAAGAGGAAAATAGAAATGATATCAACCCACTCAATTACTTGTTCCTACCACTACCGTTCATTGTGAAACTCAACTGTTCTACTCTTATAGTAATTTGGTGTGGTGCATGTTATTGTTTGGAATAATAACCTAACCTAGGTTTTAAAGGCATTTTAAAAACTTTCGAACTAGCCAGGAGTCGAACCTATAATCTTCTGATCCGTAGTCAGACGCGTTATTCATTGCGCCACTAGCCCACATGTTCTTTTCAGGACCTCCATTCAAGGACCTAGAATAAGAAAGGATGCTTGCTTTAAAATCCTCATTCCAAGCCCATTTTTTCTTTGTGAAAGTCAAATGGCTGACCATAGGTAGGTATGAATATGGTGCATTCAATCTGGTTGGGGAAATTAGCTTTTTCTCATAGAATAAGGCATTCACTTATTTTATGAATTTGAAACTATTTGGAGAATGTCAGGGCCTGGACCTAGTATCTTTCAGATCGGCAGTCGAGAAACATGCTCCATTGCACCACTTGCAATCAGAAGCTGAATTAAACTACTCTTATCGTAATTTGGTGTGGTGCACGTTATTGTTTGGAATAATAACGCAACTTAGGTTTTAAGGCATTTTAAAATCTTTCGAGCTAGCCAGGAGTCGAACCTGGAATCTTCTGATCCGTAGTCAGACGCGTTATCCATTGCGCCACTAGCCCATATTTTACATTAAAAGTCAAACCTGGAAAGACGCAAAAATCCAATTGCGCAACTAGGCCTGCGGTTTTGGTGAGCACCCTTCATTCACCTTCCATAAAAAGGTCTAAAGCAAAAGGGAAAAGGAAATAGAACGATATCACCCCCATTCAATTACTTGTTTCCTACCACTTATTGTTTCATTTGTGAAACTCAACTGTTAAAGTAATTTGGTGTGGTGCATGTTATGTGTTTGGAATAATAACCCAACCTATGTTTTAAAGGCATTTTAAAATCTTTCTAGCTAGCCAGGAGTCGAACCTGGAATCTTCTGATCCGTAGTCAGACGAATTATCCATTCGACCACTTGCCCACATTTTTTCAATAAAGGTCAAACCTGGAAAGACAAAGAAATCCGTTGCGCAACTAGGCCTGCGGTTTTGGTGAGCACCTTCATTCACCTTCATATAAAAGTCTAAAGCAAAGGGAAAAGGAAAATAGAATGATATCACCCCATTCAATTACTTGTTCCTACCACTATTGTTCATTGTGAAACTCAACTGTTCTACTCTTATAGTAATTTGGTGTGGTGCATGTTATTGTTTGGAATAATAACCCAACCTAGGTTTTAAAGGCATTTTAAAATCTTTCTAGCTAGCCAGGAGTCGAACCTGGAATCTTCTGATCCGTAGTCAGACGAATTATCCATTCGCCACTTGCCCACATGTTTCATTAAAGTCAAACCTGGAAAGACGAGAAATCCGTTGCGCAACTAGGCCTGCGGTTTTGGTGAGCACCTTCATTCACCTTCATATAAAAGTCTAAAGCAAAGGGAAAAAAAAAAATAGAATAATGATATCAAAACCCACTCAATTACTTTGTTCCTACCCACTACTATTCATTGTGAAACTCAACTGTTCTACTCTTATAGTAATTTGGTGTGGGTGCATGTTTATTGTTTGGAATAATAACCTAACCTAGGTTTTAAAGGCATTTTAAAAACTTCATGTTATCAGGAGTCGAACCTGAAATCATCTGATCCGTAGTCAGACGCGTTATCCGTTGCGCCACTAACCCACAAGTTCTCTTTAATACCTCCATTCAAGGACGTAGAATAAGAAAGGACGCTTGCTTTAAAATCCCCATTCCAAGTCCATTTTTTTCTCTTTGGTTAATCTGGTTGGGGAAATTAGCTTTTCCTCATAGAATAAGGCAGTCACTTATTTAATGACTCTTGAAACTCTTTGGAGAATGTCAGGGCCTGGAACTAGAGAATCTTCAAGATCGGCAGTGGAGAACATGCTCCATTGCACCACTAGCAATCAGAAAGCTGAATTTAACCTACTCTTATAGTAATTTTGGTGTGGTGCATGTTATGGTTTGGAATAATAACGCCAAGCTAGGTTTTAAGGCATTTTAAAAATCTTTCGAAGCTAGCCAGGAGTCGAACCTGGAAATCTTTCTGATCCGTAGTCAGAACCGCTGTATCCATTGCTCCACTAGCCCACACATGTTAATTTTAAGACCTCCATTCAAGGACCTAGAGATAAGAAAGGACGCTTGCTTTAAAATCCTCATTCCAAGCCCACTTTTTTTCTTTGTGAAAGTCAAAATGGCTGAAAATGGCTGTAGGTATGAATATGGTGGCATTCAATCTGGTTGGGGAAATTAGCTTTTCTCATAGAATAAGGCATTCACTTATTTATGAATTTGAAACTATAATTTGGAGAATGTCAGAGGGCCTGGACCTACTATCTTCAGATCGGCCAGTCGAGAACATGCTCCCATTGCTCCATTGCATGCTCCAATTGCATGTTGCAACCACTTGCAATCAGAAGCTGAATTAAACTACTCTTAATCGTATAATTTGGTGTGGTGCACGTTATGATTGTTTGGAATAATAACGCACCTTAGTATTTAAAGGCATTTTAAAAATCTTTCGAGCTAGCCAAGGAGTCCGAACCTGGAATCTTCTGATCCGTTAGTCAGACGACGCTTATCCATTGGCGCCACTAGCCCATATTTTACATTAAAGTCAAACCTGGAAAGATGCAAAATCCATTGCGCAACTAGGCCTGCGGTTTTGGTGAGCACCTTCATTCACCTTCATATAAAAGTCTAAAGCAAAGGGAAAAGGAAAATAGAACGATATCACCCCATTCAATTACTTGTTCCTACCACTATTGTTCATTGTGAAACTCAACTGTTAAAGTAATTTGGTGTGGTGCATGTTATTGTTTGGAATAATAACCCAACCTAGGGTTTTGAAGGCATTTTAAAAATCTTTTCTAGCTAGCCAGGAGTCGAACCTGAATCTTCTGATCCATGTCAGCGACGAATTATCCATTCGCCCACTTGCCCACATGTTTCATTAAAGTCAAAACCTGGAAAGACGAGAAATCCGTTGCGCAACTAGGCCCTGCGGATTTGGTGAGCACCTCTACATTCACCTTCATAATAAAAGTCTAAAGCAAAGGGCAAGGAAAAATAGAATGATATCACACCCACTCAATTACTTGTCCTACCACTACTAGTTCATTGTGAAACTCCAACTGTTAAAGTAATTTTGGTGTGGATGCATGTTATTGTTTGGAAATAATAACCCAACCTAGGTTTTGAAAGGCATTTTAAAAAATCCTTCTAGCTAGCCAGAGTACGAACCTGGAATCTTCTGATCCATAGTCAGACGAATTATCCATTCGCCACTTGCCCACATGTTTCATTAAAGTCAAACCTGGAAAGACGAGAAATCCGTTGCGCAACTAGGCCTGCGGTTTTGGTGAGCACCTTCATTCACCCTTCATATAAAAGTCTAAAGCAAAAGGGCAAGGAAAAATAGAATGATATCAAACCCACTCAATTACTTGTTCCTACCACTACTGTTCATATGTGAAACTCAACTGTTTCTACTCTTATAGTAATTTGGTGTGGTGCACGTGTTATTGTTTGGAATAAATAACGCAACCCTAGGTTTTAAGGCATTTTAAAATCTTTCGAGCTAGCCAGGAGTCGAACCCTGGAATCTTTCTGCTCCGTAGTCAGACGCGCGTTATCCATTGCTCCACTAGCCCACATGTTAATTTTAAGACCCTCCATTCAAGGACATAGAATAAGAAAGGGACGCTTGCTTTAAAATCCTCATTCCAAGCCCATTTTTTCTTTATGAAAGTCCAAATGGCTGAAATGGCTGTAGGTATGAATATGGTGCCATTAAATCTGGTTGGGAAATTAGCCTTTTCTCCTAGAATAGGGCATTTACTTATTTATGAATTTGAGAGACTCTTGAAGAAATGTCAGGGCTGGACCTCGAATCTTCAGATCGGCAGTCGAGAGACATGCGCTCCATTGCACCACTAGCAATCAGAAGCTGAATTTCAAACCTACTACTTCTTATAGTCATTTGGTGTGGGTCCCGTTATAGTGTTTGGAATAATAACGCAAGCTAGGTTTTTAAGGCATTTTTAAAATCTTTCGAGCTAGCCAGGAAGTCGAAACCTGGAATCTTCTGATCCGTAGTCCAGGCAGACATTGCGCCACTAGCCACATTTTACATTAAAGTCAAACCTGGAAAGACGCAAAATCCGTTGCTTAACTTGGCATGTGGTTTTGGTGAGCACCTTCATTCACCTTCATATACAAGTCTAAAGATAAGGGAAAATGAGGAAAAATAGAATGATAATCACCTTTCTAATTAACTTGTTCCTCACTATTGTTTCATTGTGAAACTCAACCGTCTACTCTTATAGTAATTTGGTGTGGGCATGTTTATTGTTTGGAATAATAACCCAACCTAGGTTTTAAAGGCATTTTAACATATTTCGAGCTAGCCCAGGAGTCGAACCTGGAATCTTCTGATTCCTCGTAGTTCAGACGCATTATCCATTCGCGGCACCTTGCCCACACTGTGTCATTAAAAGTCAAACCTGGAAAGACGAAAATCCGTTGCGCAACTAGCCTGCGGTTTTGGGGAGCACCTTCATTCACCTTCATAAAAAGTCTAAAGCAAAGGGAAAAGGAAATAGAATGATATCAACCCACTCAAATTACTGTTCCTTACCACTATGTTCATCTGTGAAACTCCCAACTGTTCTACTCTTATAGTAATTTGTGTGGTGCGCAAGTTATGTTTTGGACCATAATAACCTAACTAGTTTTAAAGGCATTTTTAAAAACTTTCGAGCTAGCCATGGAGTCGAAATACTAGAATCTTCTAATCGTAGTCGACACGTTATGCCCATTGCGGCCACTAGCCCACATTTTACGTAAAGCAACACCTGGAACAGACGCAAAATCCGTTGCGCCAACTAGGCCTGCTGTTTGGTGAGCCCTTCAATCACCTTCATATAAAAGTCATAAAGCAAGGGAAAAGGAAAATAGAATAGATATCCCACCCCGACAACCCACTCAATTACTTGTTTCCTACATACTGTTCAATTGGTGAAACTCTCAACTGTTCTACTCTTATAGTAATTTGGTGTGGTGCCAATGTTAATTGTTTTGGAATAATACCTAACCTGGTTTTAAAAGGTATTTTAAAATCTTTTCGAGCTCAGCCAGGAGTCAAACTGGAAATCTTCTGATCCGTAGTCAGACGCGTTATCCATTGCGCCACTAGCCCACGTGTTCTTTTTAAGACCTCCATTCAAGGACCTAGAATAAGAAAGGACGCTTGCTTTAAAATCCTCATTCCAAGCCCATTTTTTCTTTGTGAAAGTCAAATGGCTGACCATAACCAGGTATGAATATGGTGCATTCAATCTGGTTGGGGAAATTAGCTTTTCTCATAGATCTTCAGATCGGCAGTCGAGAACATGCTCCATTGCACCACTTGCAATCAGAAGCTGAATAAAACTACTATTACAGTAATTTGGTGTGGTGCACGTTATTGTTTGGAATAATAACGCAACCTAGGTTTTAAGGCATTTTAAAATCTTTCGAGCTAGCCAAGGAGTCGAAACCTGGAATCTCTCCTGATCCGTAGTCAGACGCGTTATCCATTGCCGCCCCTAGCCCATGATTTTTCCGTTAAAGCAAACCTGGAAAGACGCAAAATCCGTTGTCGCCCTAGGGCCTCTGCGGTTTTGTTGTGAGCACCTTCATTCACTTCAAATATAAAAGTCTAAAAGCAAAGGGAAAAGGAAAATAGAATGATATCAATACCCACTCAATTAACTTGTTCCTCACCATACTGTTCATTGTGAAACTCTCAACTGTTCTATCTTACTCTTATAGTAATTTGATGTGGTGGCATGTTATTGTTTTGGA
>OLKM01006684.1:0-13642 GCA_900291075.1 Melanogrammus aeglefinus
TCCGTCGAACACGTAAAATCCAGCGCCTATCACCCCCAAAGCCAAGGCGCACTCGAGAGATTCCACCTAACGCTCAAGAATATGCTAAAGACGTTCTGCCTCGAGTTCGAGCGTGATTGGGATGAGGGGGTACCGCTCGCTCTTTTTGCCGTGCGAGAGGTAGTGCAGGAGAGTCTGGGGTTTAGTCCTGCAGAGCTTGTTTTCGGACACACTGTTCGCGGGCCGCTGAAGTTGCTAAAAGAGTCGTGGCTGTCGGAGACGAAAACGTACGAGGGTCTCTCTGACTACGTTTCGAAAATGCGCTCCCGGCTCGGTCGTGCTTGCCAGTTGGCCAGAGAAAATCTGGGCGCCTGTCAACAGCGAATGAAGAGGAGATACGAATGAGAAGTCGGTCTCTCGTACTTTCCAACCTGGTGATGAGGTGCTTGTGTTAATACCTTTGATGGGCTCTGCTCTGCAGGCCCGCTACAGCGGTCCTTATCGCATCGAACGACGTGTAGGTGATCTCAACTACGTACTCTCTACTCCTGATCGCAGGAGAAAGACGACTTTATGTCATGTAAATCGTTTGAAGTCGTACCGTGGTCGTGAGGAAAGCTCAGCAGCTCCCAAATTAGAATCTCCGCGCTGCGCTGAGATCAGTGGGCGACGATCCGCGGGGGGACAGTGGCGTCTGTCTACTCCTCGTGGTGCTGAAGTCGTTGCGTCGCTCGCGCGGTCGCTTCCCCGTTGGAAGACGAGGGTCGCGTTCCGTCGGTGGAAGTTGTTGAAGGGAGAATGAGGAATTCTCAGGTCCTCAATGACCTTAATTCATTTTTTGTTGGTTTTGAGTGAATCACAACGTTGACGATTTAATTTCTCTGTTTAACGAGAAATAAGAGATCTGTTTCCCGATGTGCCACGCCAGACAACGGCGGCGGTACATGACATCGATGTTGGTTCTTCTGACCCAATTAAGCAGCATCCCTATCGCACTAATCCTCAAAAAAGGGTTTTGTTGCAGGGCGAGGTGAAGTTCATGAAGGATCACGGACATTGCCGAAGCAAGTTGTAAGTCCATGGAGCTCGCCGTGCCTTGCTGGTGCCCAAGAGCGATGGCTCAGTGCGGTTTTGTACCGATTTCCGAAAGGTAAATGCCGTTACAAAACCCGATAGTTTCCCGTTGCCCCGCATTGATGATTGTGTTGACCGCCTTGGCTCCGCGGTGTTTGTAAGCAAAATTGATTTACTTAAAGGCTACTGGCAGATTCCCTTGTCACCCCGTGCTAAGGAAATATCAGCTTTTGTGACGCCAGACAGCTTCCTACAGTACACAGTAATGCCCTTCGGACTCCGCAATGCCCCGGCAACATTCCAGAGGCTCATCAACGGTGTCCTCGATGGCGTACCCAACTGTGAGGCCTATTTAGACGACCTGCTGATTTATAGCCCCACCTGGCCTTCACATCTCGCACACCTTTCCACTGTGTTCCGCAGGCTCTCTGACGCGAACCTAACGGTCAACCTCGCTAAATGCGAGTTCGGTCAGGCTACGGTTACCTATCTGGGGAAAGTCGTGGGTCGCGGGCAAGTGCGCCCTGTCCAGTCCAAGGTCGAGGCCATCCTGGACTACCCTCCTCCTACCACTCGTCGTGAACTGCGCCGCTTTCTCGGCATGGTAGGCTATTATCGTTCTTTCTGTAAGAACTTTTCTGCAGTTGCCTCTCCCCTCACTGACTTGCTCAGCTCGAAGGTGGTTTTCAAGGCGCCTTCGAGTCTGTTAAGGCTTTGTTGACCACTGCGCCCGTTCTTTCCGCTCCTAACTTTAATTTGCCTTTTTCTATCGCTGTCGATGCCAGTGATTTGGGAGCAGGAGCTGTTCTCATGCAGCAGGACGAGGAAGGGTTTGAGCATCCCGTGTGTTTCTTTTCGCGCAAGTTTAATTTACACCAGCGTGCTTACTCTACGATAGAGAAGGAAGCCCTTGCGCTCGTGTTGGCCGTCCAACATTTCGAGGTATATGTTGGGGGTGCTGTACGTCCTGTGCTGGTCTTCACTGACCACAACCCTCTTGTCTTCCTCGACCGCATGCGCAACAACAATCAGCGTTTAATGCGGTGGAGTTTGATTCTGCAGGGGCACAACCTCGAGATTAGACACATTAGAGGGCGCGATAATGTGGTGGCAGATGCCCTGTCTAGGGTTTAGCGTCTGCATGAGTGTAAATAAATTGTTTGTTAATGTGTGTTTTGAAAAAAACGTACACATGTTAACCATTTTTATTTGTATTTTCTATCGCTCAGTCGCGTGTTGCGACATTGCCGAACGCATAGTTCGTTGTTTTTCGTTCCCATTATGTACATTTGTGTATATTTGTATTTTTGTAAATATTCACCTTGATTTTACAAACTATAACCCCCAATTTATTTTCTTAAGGGTGGGGGTGTTACGTTCCTATAAGGACAAGTATGATATTTTGCGCAGCTGCGCTGTTCTGCATTCGTTTTTCCCTATAGGCTGGTTGTTCCCGCCGCGGCGTGACGTCGCCTATAAAGACCGCCCAGCCCAGACTGCAGACGGATTCGTTTCTGGTCCCGCACGCATACTGTTTTTCCCAGTCGTGATACAAGGAAGTCACGCGGTGCCACGCCGGCACCGATCGTTCATGTGTGAACAAGTTTCTTTTGTGTTAGTAATTTGCGGTCCCGCACCGTTCTTTCTCATGTGGGAACATTATTGCTTTTCACTTACTTTATACGTTGTTGGTTGGAGATGGTTGTTTTCACGTTTTAGGTTAGGTTAAGCAGAGAGTAGGTATAGGTCCCGACTAATTCACATCCCCTTTTATTTTCTGAGTAGGACAATTTGGGTCCCCCAGAGTTAGGGTTAGTTAGGGCTTTCTTTCTGTTTTATTATCTTTTCCTTTCGTTGATTTAATAACCGTCCCGCCATGTACAAGGCAGCGTCTACGAAATAAAACGTCTGCTTTCAACGTAAGCCCTGAATTCCAGTCTGTGTTACTCGGTCCGGGGTGTGACCAAGGTTTGGTTCGTAACAATGGGCTTTTATGACGCGGCTCTTCTCCATGCCGTGGGACGCACCGTTCACTTCGTGGGCCCTTCACAACAACGCCAGCTTCTTCGGTTGATAAGCGACGTCAACGTCTTTGGCTAACTGTTTCTCTGCTGATCAACACTACCTACACGGTAACAAATCAAATTGTAAAAAAAGACGCCGTGTGAGGTTATCTTTTCGTTTGGCAAGTAGCCGCTCATTATCTAAAATAAGCCCCGCATTCAGGTCGAAGCGCCCTCCGTGTCCCGTCGGTGTCCGGTTTCGCCCTGTCTGGGCTAGTTTCCCGATAATTGACCGGCGTTCTAACTTATCCCACTTAACGTCAAATATTACTCTGCCATGTGGAAGGGGAAAATAGCTTTAATTTATAATTACAATATTATGCTGCTGTGATTTTCAGAGACCCCCACAGATATTTTGAGTTTGCTGCTTTCATGGGAGCCAGACCTCTCCATGGGAGCTCAGCTGGCTTCCCACCTTAACTCGAACCCGGCTAGGTCTCTTTTACACCTGCCGAGCCAGTTCGGTCGGAGCTTGGCACGCCCTGCGATTTCACCTTTATCTTTCCTGTGTAAAAACCGAGGGGGTCAAATCCCCGTTCGTCACGGCGTGGGTTTCTTGGTTCACTGGGGAAGGAGGGGCTGTGTGCACGGAGTCTCTGACCCTCTTTAGAATAAGTAATTTGCATACTCCCGAAATGTTTTCATTTTTTCAAGAATGAAGACACACCCGTATGCAAATAATGAGTTCACTCTGGAGAACTACAAACGCGATTAAATATGGTCAGGGAATGTTCGTTACTGTCTAGACAGGGGTCCAAATTTAGTGAACCTTCACAGCCTCACCGAAGCGCCTACAGTGCATTAATGTAAACAATCGCAAAAAAAAACGCCTGCAGAAATTCTCCGACACCCGCTGGTCTCAGCATGATGCATGTAGCCTATGTCTTATGTAATTGATCAATATGAGGACATTTTAACCATGGTTGAATTAAAATCTGAGGGAGACAGCAAATGCAGCTCGAAAGCGACCTCCCACGCAAGAGCAATGGAATCATTTGATTTTATTGTGACGTGGCGTTTGATCGGTGCATTCTTCGGTTGCGCATGTATTTTTGGAAATTTTTAATTTGCTGCAATAAATTATGTTATTGTTGACTTCTAACATCTATCTTTGCTGTTTAAATCAGTCATCTTTGAGTAGGCCTAATATATTGGCGGTAACCACTCTTTTTGGTTGTGAAATGGCTCAAGCTGTGGGCATTCCGTGGTATTGGTGATGTATTCTTAAATAAAAACGCAATCCAATACTAAGAATGTCCGCTGGTGACGCCACTCAGGCTATAGTAGGCTAACGATGGTCTATACTGCGTCCTACGAGTACCCTGGAGTACTCGTTAGCTACAGAGTTTTTATGACGGTCGTGTACACAACGATGCTTTCGGGAAAACGGTGTGAAAACTGTATGACGCTCGAGTACGACGACGCACTTATCGATCACTATAGGAGCTAACGATTGCTCTTCGGACGGAACGGGGCCCTGGTGCTTTTTACCCATATGTATTCAGGCTAAAAATGACTTGAATCTGTCTGATGCCTCATCATCCCAGCCAAAGAGCAGTGGTATTATTAGTAATGGCTACTTGCCAAATTGAAAAAATAACTTCACAAAGCGTGTATTTTTCCAATGTATTTGTTATCATTTGCAGTGATGGGAATAACGGCGTTGAAATAAACGTTAACAACGTTAACTAACGCCGTTACTTAACGCCGTTACTAACGCCGTTACTTTTTTCAGTAACGAGTAATCTAACTAATTACTTTGGCTGTCACTATAATGCCGTTATCATTGCCGACACCCCGTTACTGCACGTTACTCAAGTCGCACAATGAACTTTTTTTTTAACTTCATGATAGGACTCCGTGCGCGTGTTGTCATTGAGAGAAGGAGAGATGAGATAACCCTCTCAGCAATTGGCTGAATGTATATAGTAAGATTACGTCTTCAGCCAATCAGAGGAAATTGAGTAGGTGGGTGTTTCCGCATTCACAGTGGCGGGTGTGTTAGCGCTTTAAACACCGAGAGAGATGGAGGAGTGAGGAGGACTCGAGGCAGCAAAAAACGCGGTTTCTCAGATGGAAATATCGGCACTAATTTCAAACTCACTGAGGGTTAAGGTAAAAATGTGCACGCTCGAGTTGCACATTATGTTCCAGAACGAAACATTTGTCCACGTCTTGTGTTAGCAACTCCAACTTAATGAAGCACCTGTCGACGGCTCACGCTTCAAACCAAAATTAGTGGCCCAAGAATACACGGTAGTAGGGGGGCCTTGTGTTGACAAAGGATCCGCTAACAAGAAGGACCCTCCCCATGCAAGCAACAAAAACTTGACTTTAAGTGCCTCTGCTCCAAACTATCTCAGACAGAGCTCTATGGCTTGATAGGGAGATACGTTGTGGAAAACATGCTTCCGATATCAACAGTGGAGTCAGACTCCTTCAGGGCGTTGATAGGCAAAATCCCAAGAAAAGGAGGCGTCGGTCCGCCCTGTAGAAAGACGTTTTCGAATTACATTGATACCGAATACTGCTAACATGAAATGCTGAGCTAAAAGAAAGAATTCGAGCAAACTGGAATACTTGGCCTACAACTGCAGATATATGGACAGCACATAACAAAAGCTACCAAGGCGTAACTGCACACTGGGATGCCATCCAAGTAAACATGCAACGAAAAAAAAGCTGGCCCTGGCATGCCGACGGGTTCAAGGGCCGTCATACCAACGAAGAGCATTGCCACAGAACTTCACAACATCCACTCGTCTATGGCATTTCGCACAAAATTAACGGCAACTGTCCACTGACAAATGGCTCGAATTTCGTTAAGGCATTTAAGAAATATCAGTCAGTTGAGGAGGATGACTGTGGATGAGGAAGATGACGAGGTTACTTTTTGTTGACATAAAATGATGTCTTGCAGCCCGTGTTGATGAGGATGATGAGTGATTAAATTTACCACCAACACTACAGGTGTGCATCACACACAACTGAACCTTGTGTCATGTTCTGACATTGAAAAGTGGATTCTCTCCAGACCAGAGAAGGCACTTTACAGAAGTGCAACTGCAAAATGCACAGCCTTGTGTGGAATAAGGCCAGCCGTTCCACAGTGCCCGCAGAGACAGTAGAGGATGTGGTTGCAAAGAAGCTGATAGTGCCTTGCAGGTACCAGATGGAATTCTTTCTATGATGCTCTAGCTAGGATTTGCAAGATTCCATAGTGGACCTCATTACCATCTCATCCAAGTTTGGCTCGAAAGCAATCACAGAAAAGAGCATCAGCTCCTGAAGGAAATATTGCATTGCAATGAAGCCACTGACAGTCGCCCTAGATATCCTCCAGGGAGAGGACAACTGCTACCTTGGCACACTGCTACCTACCCTGGAGACCTTGATGATGAAAACCTTGAGCTGAAGAGTGGGGCTTTCAAATACTTGTGGATCTGCCAGAGGCAATTGTGGAGGTAAGAACTACATATCTGTCTAATTTTTTAAATTGTTGTGTATAATGTGTATAATTGTATAGATGTGTATAATTATAATAAAATGTGTATAATTGTCATAGTGTATTATATATATTGTACTCAAAAGTGTGGTGTGTGTGTGTGTGTGTGTGTGTGTGTGTGTGTGTGTGTGTGTGTGTGTGTGTGTGTGTGTGTGTGTGTGTGTGTGTGTGTGAGAGAGAGAGTGAGTGAGAGAGAGAGTTTGTATTTGTATAGAGACAGTCAGTAATGTGTTCTTTGCTTTATGTCATTTCAGGCAATAAAAACAAGATTTGCAGAGGTGCTGGACAGTGACAGCGCTCTCCTGGCTGCTGTGACTCTGCCCAGGTTCAAATTACGTTGGCTGCGAACCCAAGAAAGAAAGGACAAGGCCAAAGCAGAGCTGCTGGCGGTATGTCGTGCAAGTGTAAGAAGTGAAAGACCAGCATAAAGGTACAAGCACCACCACACCGACACTGTTACCAGCTCAACTGTTGACGATGCATTCTTCTCCTTTGATGATGAGGACGACACTTTTGCTAACTGCGGAAAGTCAAGTGGCAGATTATTTGAAATCAAGAAGCCCAAAGGGATTGACTCACTTCATGGATTTCCCTTATAAAGAGAATTTTCCCTGAAGTATAATGCTGGCCACTCCATCCAGTGCTCCGGTGGAGAGGACTGTTTAGCCTGGGGAAGCTGGTTTTCACACCAAAAAGGAACAGACTCTCTGACCACAAGTTGAGAGAGCTGCTTCTCTTGCGATACAACCACTGGTTTCAGGGCTAAAATGTTGACATGACTGGGCTGGGTGGATGGATGGAGAGAGAATGCATACATGTTTAGAGTTGGATTTAACAAACCCATGAACATTTCCAGTTCAATTTGCACTCCTGTAAGCTATTTACTTTCTTTAAGAAACAAAATTGGAGGACTTTATGTCCATCCGTTGTGTACTAGTTCTGTTAAGTTAGAGTTGCATTAAGTGAAAATTTGTGCAGGTAACTGTCTTTGCTGTTGGTGAGACAACTGGGTTGGCTGGGTGGATAAATGATTTCAAAATGCAAAAATGAAACAGATGCATTTATGCACTTTAAGTTGATTGAAGAAATCCATATGCATTTTCAGTTCAGTTTAAAAGCCTCTGTTAGATTTGTGTATTTCTCTTTTTTTTAACTATTTTGAGAAGTGTATGTCCATCCGCTGTCGTTTACGTTGAGTTGCAAATAAATGCAAACCTCTGTGCAGGTACTTGTCTTTGTTGTCGTGCACTCTATTCATCTGGCTTATGAACACCGCTCTGAGAAGGTGGGCTGGGGGGGGGGGGTTACGGGGCGAGAAACGAAAAAGTAACGCAATAGTTACTTTTACTGGTAAACTAGTTACTTTTTATAGTGGAGTAACTCCAGTTAGTAACTCAGTTACTTTTTGGGAGAAGTAACTAGAACCTATAACTAATTACTTTTTCAAAAGTAACGTGCTGCCCACAACGACTGATCATTTGTAGCGTGGATCAGCACAGAGAAATAGTTCGCCAAAGCTGTTGACGTCGCTTTTGCAACCGAATACGCTGGGGTTGATAAGGTTACCGGATTGATCATATGCAGAGTGATACAGATGACGTGAATCAGAGGCAAAAAGAAACACCTTTCCTTGACCACCGGTCAATTAAAGTGGATGTGAGCATTCAACTGTCTTGAGAAGAGCCGAATAAAATAAAGAAAAAAATTAACTGACAGCTGAAACGTTAGGAAGGCCAATGAAAGTGAGATGGAGCGCACCTCTACAGCATTGGGAAGACTTGTGTAATAAGTAGGGATAATCTATAGGAAATGCCGGTCGCATTATCATGAAATAGAGCCCCGACAGGGCGAACAGGACCCCAACGCGCAGCGAAGATGTCTTGCTTCCCACTTCAAGGGGCTTAAATTTCGATAATGACCGGCAACGTTCTATACATTATCCCGTTTATTACATGGCTACGTGCCAAAACAAAAAAAAAAAATTCACATGGTGTCTTTTTACAATTTATTTGGTACCAAGCATTCGTAGTGTTGAATCAGCAGAGAAATAGTCTGCAAAGACGTTGACGTCGCTTAGCAAACCCAAAGACCTGGCATGGGTTCGAAAGTTACCGAACTACTTTGAAGAGTGTGATACCAGAGGACGTCATTAGAGGCCAAAAATAGTCTTTGTTTTATATGCCCATGCAATGGAACGGTTAGCAATTTCACTCCAAGTTTGGAAGACCCGTGTAATAACCCATAACAATTCAACTCCATTTTTTTTTAAAAAAAATTTACAAGTGGTGGGGACCAAATGAAGCTTTACGAAATCTGGTGGGGACGCGTCCCCGGCGTAATCGACGGCTATGGTTGAACCTCAAATACATTAATTAAGGAGATGAACTACAGACTCACTTCAACATGAAATAATACACAGTAGCAGTTTACACAGGAACAGGTCAAGGGTTAGCCATCTAACCCTGACCATCAGTTTCTAACCCTGACCCAAACCTGATATTAAAGATTTCGGAAGTATAAGGGCAGGCGAACACAGGGAGGGATGGGATTTGGTAGTGTCAATCAGCCCCGCCCCACGGACGGCTTGTCCCAGATAGTTAGTGCTGTGCTGTATCTATAAGATGGAGGTTTCTTCATTTGATTTCAGCCCAGCTGTGTCAATCCTAATGGAACAACTTGATCACATGAATTAGAGAGGCTAAGCTAAATCCCAGGCTAGTAAACAACCACGCTAGCATTGTAAATGCATCCTAAGCGCCGCTCAAGATTACAAGCTTAACATTGTAGCACAGCGTGTGTTTTATCCACAGCGATCACCAGCAGCACAATGACATCATCCCGGGGACCGATGGACGTCATCCGGGAGCATGACGTTCATCGGCAGCATCCACAGCGATGACGTCATCCGCCGCCTATCCGGCAGGCGATGTACGTCATCGCGCCGGCAGCGGATGACGTCAAAGCAGAAAACCTCGCAGAGCAGACAGTCACAGTCTTCTGGAGGTCATCCTCTGGACCTGGGACCCGGAAGTTGTGCATTAGCTAGCATGTGGCTATTTCAGAGAACAAAAATGCTAGCATGTGTCTATAGTTTATCAATACTAACAATTAGCCCTCATGTGGTGTATAGTCGTCTCTCAAACGATATGTCTCTAGAATTTACAGTTAAATCTGTGTATTAATGCATGCCAGTGTGAGCAGAAAAGAGCTCTTAACTGATGTGATTTGATATTGCTTCTTCATTCACAGTTAAAGATCTACCCAGGAAGCCATGGCGAATTATTATACAGGGTAGGCGAGAAGAAAACAGGTAGGCAGAACCGTCTCTAGCTTCATGAGACTGAGGTGAGTTCAGAGTAGAAGCTCTGTGTGGACCCTTGCAGCAGGGTCCTCCCTGGAAGTCATTTCTGGAACACAGGATGACATGTGTTTACTATTATATAACAGGGCCTATTTCAGACAGTTTAGATTAGTAGAGGTCAGCTAATGAATTAAGATTATTTGTGGTATGATTAGAGGATGTAAGCCTAAGGGGTTTTGAGATTATTAGCTGAGATAAATAGTTTATTAGGAGTTCAGAATTTATAAAATAATACAAATTATTAGTGTTTGCGTATTAGAGTAATCATTAGGATGAACAAATTGGATTATTAGCGATTCAGGTTTTAAGTGTTATCATTATGTAGTATAGTCTTGATCTTATACACATTATTTAATCGTTATGCATTAAAAGGTAAAATTCATTTAAGATTACTGATTATTCAATAAGATATTTATCTCATTACATTGATCAAGAGGTTAAGGGCTGGAGGTAAACGGACGTGGGTTAGCGTCTTAACTGGGTACTTGGAGAGGTCGCTCATGGGAGGTCAGAGTGTGTTCCAGAGAAGAAGATCCTGTACGCCATGTAGCAGGAAGACACAACTAACACACACAACGGCTTGAGCGAGCACACACACGCTCACACACACACACACACACAACACACACACACCCACACGACACACACACCACACACACACACACACACACACACACACACACACACACACAATGAATAGAGGGTGTAGGAGTGAAGAACAGAGGTTGCTTTGAGACTCGAGGAGGGGAGTAACAGCGTGACTAACTGGGCGACGTGTGGGTGGCGTTCACTATTACATGGATGCAGGTAGTTATGAAGAGCTTAGACGTGTTGGGCACTAGAACACTGGATTTAGGGACCTGGTATGGTGCCCCCATCTTTCTCTCATTTCACCTTTTGCAGGAGCTGCAAACACAAGCCAGACTCTATTGGTGTCTACTGGTCTATACTGGACTCTCATGGCATCTACTGGACTCTAACAGACATAATGGATCTCTAACTGGAGTCTACCTTGACTCTAATGGTCTCTACTGGACTCTACCAGAATTCGTAATGGTTCTCTTACTGGACTCACCAAGACAGCTCTAATTGTCCTACCAAAGTCTACCGGACTCTGACTAGTCACTACTGGTCTCTTACCGCGCCCTTCTACCAGACTCTACTGCTCCTTCAGACTCTACTGTTCTAACTAGACTCCCAATGGTCTCTACTGAACTCTACCAGACACTCTAATGGAAGGTTTTACTGGCCTCTACTGGACTCTAACCAGACTCTTATTGTCTCTTACCAAACTCTACCCCGGGGTCTCATGACCTGGGCCTCGACTCGTCTTTTTACAGGCACAGCATAAATCTAAGGATGGATGCTGCTGGGTCCCGGTGGTCACAAATCAGTTGCCCCCAAAACGTCTTTAAAAGGAGGACATGAATTATTGTGTTTTCCCTAGCGATGAGTCGAACATCGCTAGTCCCCTGCTGTTTCAGTCCTCAGAATGCAACATTTCTGGTTGCTGTAGCTTTATGCATATGAGCTGCTGCCCATCTGACCAATTGAGCTTCAGAGTGAAACCACAGCATGGAGGAGAAGGTTGATTGTTGCCATGTGCGGGATAATATATGGTATTTATATATACTTTATAGTCTAATATCACGGGCCCAAAAGCCATGTGCGCTTCGGATTGATGTTATAATCATAAAAGACTGTCTGACGTCCCTGGTACGTCCACAATAAGTCAAGACTCGTTAATGGGGGTGTCTCGGCCATTGGTTGTGAAAATTGGAGGAAAGGAACTTTTGGCCATTTGACTTTGAAGTCCATATCTGAACTGCGACATGGAGGGGAAAAGGGATTGTACTCCAGGAGCAGAAGCTGCTGGACTGTCGCCGAGCTACCCCTGCCGGGGAGCTCCCGCTGATGCTTCCCCGGGCAGGGCATTTCCATTTTTTTGGGAGGGTTGTAAGCCCTCCACCTACCCCTTTCCTCTGAATAAAATTAACTTTTTGGAGAAAGCAGCCTACCCCTGCCATTATTTCGAAACGTCAGTGGAACTCGACGCAGAAGCAAGGAAGAGGCCCGCTTCGAGTGGTTGAAGACTTTGGTTTCGAGTCTGTATTGGGATTCGGCCCTGAGGTGAGGGGTTTATGGAGGGTTATGGAGGAAGGAAACTCTTTCCAGGGACTGGGGAGTAGGGTCTGTCCGACATAGGGGAGGTTAGGGAGAAGTGAACTCTTCAGGTGACTGGCGGGGACGAACTCTGGTAGTGGTTTTAGCAAACTTCAGTGACGGAGAGGTTAGCGGAGGAAGGTTAACTTTTCACCCTGAGTCAGGGTTAGGGCGAACAGTGGTGTAGGGTTAGGGAGGAAACCGGGGCATAAAACCAACCTGAAAAACACAATTTCATCAACCCCTTGACCAACTGGAGAAATCTGCCTCTGGTCGGTCCAGGACTAAACCCCCAGACTCTCCGCTGCCGGTAGGGAATACCTTGTTCATTACAGCCGGTCTCGGCTGCCTTTAGAAACCTTCGAGAAAGAAGTTGTGAACGGCTAATATCTAGGAATAGGAAGGAGACATCCCAAAGATGAAGATGGCCCCAATTGGGTGAGAGGTGTGTTTGGAGGGACCATGTTAGGTAGGATAAAGGGTAGGGTTGGGGAATGGGGTTGTAGGGCTTAGCGATTATGGGAGCGTTAGGTTAGGATTTGGGTGGTAGGCTGAGGGATATGTGCGCTGCCCCGTACATCCGGAATGCCAATCTCTAGGGCGTAGGGACGATGCGTGGGTTATGGTGAGGAGTATTTAGGTTCAGGGGAATTAACTCGGTTAGGCAGGTTGGAGGGCAGTTAGAGCATGGTTTGCGTTAGTGTGTTTAGAAGCGTGAGGAATATTATAGTTAGGTTTTATTGGTTAGGATAATGCGGGCGTTTAGTAGGGTTAGAGCTGTGGTTGGAATAAGGTTCAGGATTAAGTGGTGCTAGGTTAGGATTCGTTGTGTTAGGTGTAAGTTAGGATATGTTAAGTAGCCGTAGTTAGTATGTGGTTGGGTTAGATGTGGGTGTAGGGTATAGGATGGGGCTAGCTGGAGGGATGTGTTAGGTCAGGGCGCCTGTGTTGGAGCATGGTGTCAGGATGTGGGATATCGTAGGTAGGGTAATTGTTAGGATGTGGGTTAGGGTATAAAAGAGGTTTTAGGGTGTGGGTTAGGGTGATGGTGAGGGATATGTTATAGGGGTTAGGTTTTGGCCAAATTTAACATGGGGTTCTGTTGGCAAAAACTTTACACTGCCGCAATTTGGAATTTTTGTCAGAGTGTCAACAGTTGGACATAAGGCAATTTGAATTAGGAAGTTGGAAGTTGGAAGCTTGGAAATGAAAGTTGGAAAGTGGAATGGGAGTTGAAATTGGCGAACTCCCAGGGCAAAAGATGCCCGGGGGATAGCGGCAGGTAGTGAACGATGTAAATCTAAACATCTGCAATTTGGAAGTAAATACAAAATGTATGGCCATACTCAAATTCCACCACAGCAATCGGTGGTATATGTCATATTTGGAAAGTTGGGAAGTAGGTTCAGTGTCGCTGAAGTGTTGAAGTTCACGTTAAAAATGTATGTATAGTCTACTCTAAATCATAAACAGACAAGAACGGAAATATGCAAAGTT
>OLKM01006685.1:0-13640 GCA_900291075.1 Melanogrammus aeglefinus
CCCGTCCTCCCCTTCCCTCACGACCCTGCCCCCCCCCCTCCCCCCCTCCTCCATCTCCTCTACCTTCCACTGCAGGTTCGAGACCCCATCCGGCCGTACCGCTGGCGCAGAGGATGAGGACGCGAGCCTCCACCCGGTTTGAGCGCCGGACCCCCGCCGTAGTCATCCGGTCCCTTCCTCGGTCTTCCGGCACGACACCCGGCTTTGGGTTTGCCCAGACTACTCCTCGTCGGGACGTCTTCCGCTCTTCCTCCGACGGTTCTCCTCCCTCCCCTTTCTTCCTTGTTCCCTCCTCTTGTCCTAGGTCTCCCGGCACGACACCCGGCTTTGGGTTTGCCCAGACTACTCATCGTGACGTCTCCCCTGCCCCCCCCGCCGTTGCCACCACCACCCCCCTTGGCTCGGCCCACGCCAGACCCGCGCCTGAGATTCCTGCTGATGGCGTCACCCCGGACACGCCCACCCGGAGGCCCACGCGTCACGTCAACACCGCACACAAGGAAATCGAGTGGTCCCTCCGAGCCAGGAGCGACACATCATCATCGGTGACTTAACCTTTCCAGGTTCCCCCCGTTCCAACACCCCAATCTACAGGTAGATAGCTTCCCAGGTGCCACCTTCGCCCACGCCGCTTCCGTTCTGGCCAGGACTACCGTTACCTCTAACGTGCTTAAAGTCGTTTTAGCCTTCGGCCTCAACGACAGGTCTAATCTGGCCGCTCAGACAGGTATTCGTAACTTAGCAAAGGCTCTTAGAATGGCACGTGCTGCCTTCCCCCAGGCCAGCATCCTGGTACCGGTCGTTAATTTCTCTCGCTCCCTCCCACACAGGGAGCAAGAGAATCTCCGCCGTCTCAACGATTATATCGAATCCCGGTGCGAATCAGTCCCCGCCCTGGCTGAGAACTCTTTTGTTGTTGGCCGTGATGGGGTCCACTGGTCTCGGCGTACGGCTAGCCTCATCCTGGACCACTGGGTAGAGGCTTTAAACTGACCGCTCCCGCGTCTGATAACACGCAAACGAGGGAGCAAGTCCGTCATCAACCTTTCTAAGTCTTTGATTCTCACTGCGGCACAGTTCCTGGTCTTAGATAGGGGCCTTTCGTTTATCCCCTCGGCTGGAACACACTCCCATGGTGCTCTTGATCAGGTCCGCTCGGACCTTCAAGAGTACCATCGGAAACTCAAAATTGCGGTTTATTTTGAAAACCACCCACCCTACGTTCGGCCCCCCTTTACACCTAAATCCACGTGGGCTCCGCCCGCCCGTAAACTCCCTCCTGGGGTCGCGCGCTTGGTGGAGTCGGACCTCGCTTTTCTTCGGGACTCGTTCCGCCTCCACCCGGCTCTTGAGAACCTCGAACCTGAGGAGGCTGAGGCTCTCCTCGAACTCCGCAATAACCGTGACATCATCATCAAGCCCGCCGACAAAGGCAGTGCTGTGGTTCTCATGGACCGTGAGCAATACATTTGGGAGGGCTACCGGCAGCTCAACGATAGAACGTACTACGCTAAACTCGACCGCCCCATTTCCGTTGATACCGTGCCCCTAGTTTCAACCATCATCAACACCTTATGGCGTAAAAAATATATCACACACGTACAACGCGATTACCTCATCGGGACCGCTGAGCCCAGGCCCAGGCTCTTTTATATGCTGCCCAAAATCCATAAGGACCCTGCGGCCTGGAGTAGACCATCCGAGATCCCTTCGGGACGTCCCATAATCTCGGATTGCAGTAGTGAAACCTATAACACGGCTGAATATTTAGATCACTACTTATACCCCCTTTCAATCAGGCACGACAGCTATGTGAAGGACACATATGATTTTGTCCAAAAGGTTAGAGACACACACGTCCCTTCGCACTCCATCATGTTCACGATGGACGTTGACAGTCTCTACACCAATATCGATATTGCCGGTGGTATGCGCGCCGTACAACATGCCTTTCAGCTCTATCCTGATGTCACGCGGCCGGACGAGGAGCTCCTGAGTCTCCTAGAAATCAATTTAACACGCAATGATTTCCTATTCAACAGCGAATTTTTTCTCCAGGTTAAGGGCACAGCCATGGGGAAAAGGTTCGCCCCCTCATACGCCAACTTGTTTATGGCGCAGTGGGAGGCCTCAGTGCTCGCTGTTTGTCCCAAACGACCCCTCTGTTATTTGCGCTATTTGGATGACATATGGGGAGTGTGGCCCCACTCGCAAGCGGACTTCGATCAATTTTTATCTATCCTCAACACACATGATCCGTCTATTACATTAAAATCTTGCACGAGCGCGTCGTCAGTGGATTTTCTGGACACCACCACGTTTAAAGGCCCCGACTTCACCGACAAGCTCAGGTTAGACGTTAAGGTTTTCTTCAAACCGACGGACACACACGCCTTACTACACGGCTCGAGTTTTCATCCTAGGCACACATACGCCGGCCTCCTGAAGTCACAGCTCCTGAGATTCTCCAGGATATGCTCTAACCAATCTGACTTCATGGCCGCGGTTAAAATACTTTTTACCGCCCTCGCCGCCAGGGGATACTCACGTTCCGCTCGTCGCTCCTCCCTCAAGACCTTTAAGTCACCCAGACCGGCCCCCGTCGTGGGCTCGCGGCGCCTTGCCCTTGATTATCACCCAACTCGTGTCCGCCCACGCTCCCTGTCCCGGCAGGTTAGAACGCACTTCAAACGGCTACAAGATGAAACCGCGATACTACCTTCACATGGTATCATCACGGCCTACAGAAGGAACAAAAATCTGAGAGATATTTTAGTCAGAGCTAAGTTAAGCCCGCTCGACCCAACGTAGGTCGAACTTAAGTTACCGGATTTTTACCTCTTCCGTCCCTGCGGTCGCAACCCAAGGCAACGGTGATGTCTTCGCCACCAAATGCATCATTCTGGCCGGCCACCCGCAACTGCGTTATCTGATACGTTGTCTTACCTGCGAATATTGCAGTACGGTAGGCGAAGACCGGTATACACTCTCTCCTGACCCAGATTCACACAACATAGATACAATGTTAGTAAGCAAGGAAAAGCCACTCACCTCCCTTGGTGAAACCACTTTCGTGCTGCATGGCTGGGCCTGCCCTCAAGGCTACTGTTCTCGAGGCCAACCCGGTCTGGTTCTGTGGCCAGCGCCGCCAGAGCGGAGGCGATTGGGATTGCCAGGCTGCTGGTTACCCTGCAACCGGGGGAATTGAATGTGGGTGTGGGTTCGGGGATCTCGCGGGTTTGTTTGATGATGGCCCGTGCACTCGCGCCGTCGCCGCCTTCGGCGGCCGCCGGCTTAAATTTTGACCTAACCCTAACCCTAACCCTAACCCCTAACTCCTAACCCTAACACCTACCTTAACCCTAATACCCTAACCGCTATAACATCCTAACCCACATACACCCTTAAGATCCCTAACCCTTAACGCCCTTGAAACCCGATCCTCCCTCTAAACCCAGTAACCCTAACCCTAACCCTAACCCTAACCCTCATAAACTATTAACCGCTAACCCTAACCTAACCCTAAAACCCCCTCTAACCCTAACCCTAACCCTAACCTAACCCTAACCCTAACCTAACCCCTAACCCCTAAACCCTAACCCCCTAACCCCATAAACCCTACCCTAACCCTAACGGACTCAAAATGGCCAAAAACGTGCTCCTAGACACTCTTCCTGCAAATTTTTCACAAAATTTTCACAAAAATTCTAAGTATTTTGCATTGAGTCAACGGTAGCTATGTGAAGAGAAAGTGGGCTAGAACTCCAAAACTTCTGCACCCATGTCGATGAAGCCGAAGAAAACCTTCCACACAAATTTTTGTCAAAATTAAAATTATTGGTAACACCCCTTTTTCCCGCGTTTAGTGAAACAAACTTCCAAATGCGATTTTCCTATACCAAAACAAGCCACTAGGTGGCCAAAATTTTGCAACAAAATGGTCCGCCTCATTAATACCTAACCAACCATAGAGAACCTTGTTCCCACGGCCCCTCCCTCAGCTCCCGTGAGGTCGATTACAGCTGGTTTTCCCATGTTAAAAAAAGTTGCCACTAGGGGCCGACAAATTTCTAGGGATGATGGATGAAGAGAGCCGCTATGAAGGGAAACATCTGGCGACTATTCCAGAATTCCCATGCACCGCTCAAAAAAAAAAAAGCGCTTCACTTTGAACTTTTAAAATCAAAATTGCAGTACCCAAAAAAACGCCAGCCAAGGGGGGCCCCACCATTCTTTGAGCCAAAGTCCGCTGCGGCCTAAGACCTATCCGTGGTAGATGGTCGCCGAAGATAACCCCAGTAAGCACCGCCAGCATTCTCATAAAACTACTGCTCAAAACCCAAAAAACCGTCTTTTCAAAAGTGTAGTGGCTCTTAAAACCCTTAACCCTAACCCTAATCCCTAACCCACTAACCCCTAACACACTACCCTAAACCCTAACCCCTAACACTAACACTAACCTAACCGATACAAACACACTAACCCTCAAGCGCATAACACAATAAACCATAAACGCCTAAACCAACAACCTCCTCACCGGACTAACCCCTACACCCCTAACCAGATAACCGACAAACCTCACACTAACCCACCTAACACTATACCTATAACCACATCACTACTACCCAAAACCACACTAACCCCAACACCTAAACCCACACAGCCCACACCACTTAACACTACACCATTTCTAACACCGCCCATGCATGATGCAAACACCTGAATTTACCATACATATACAGAGACACCAGCGTGTCCGACCAACAATCCAACATAACATCTAGAAAAAAAAAAAAAAATGATAAGAACGTAACCTCAACTAATTAACTCTAACCCAAACCAACCCATAACAACAACTTCTAATAACTACAAACCCAACCCTAACTGTTTTCCAAAAGGTATAGCTCTTAGAATGTAACCAACCTAACAGTAGCACCACCAGACCACCACCTAACGACTTCAAAATGGCCAAAAACTGCTCCTAGACACTTCTCTGTCAAATTTTCACAAATTTGCACAAAATTTTCTAAGTATTTTTACATTGGAGTCAACGGTAGCTATGTGAAGGAAGTGGGCTAGAACTCCAAAACTTCGCACCCATGTCGATGGAGCCGAGAAAACCTTCCACACAAATTTTTTGTCAAAATTAAAATATTGGTAACACCCCTTTTTCCCGTGTTTAGTGAAAAACTTCAAATGCGATTTTCTATTACCAAAAACAACGCCACTAGGTGGCCAAAGATTTTTGCACAAAGGTCCACCTCATTAATACCTTACCAACCATAGGAACCTTGTTACCACGCCCTCCCTTCAGCTCCCGTTGGAGGTCGATGTAATAGCTGTTTTCCCATGTTAAAAAAGTTGCACTAGGGGCGCCAAATTTCTAGGGGATGAAGAGGCCTTAAGGGAAACATCTGGACTATTCCGAATTCCCATTGGCACCGCTCAAAAAAAAAAAAACGCTTCACTTTGAACTTTTAAATCGACAAAATTGCAGAGTACCAAAAAAACCGCCAGGGGCGCCACATTTTTTGAGCAAGTCCGCGTGTGCCTAGACCTATCCGTGGGTGGTCGCCGAATTCCCATTGCACCGCTGCATTCTCGAAACTAGCTCAAAAAAACCGTTTTTCAAATGGTTAGATGGTCTTACTACTAACCTAACCCTTAACCCTAACCCAAACCCTAACCTAACCTAAACCCTAACCCTAACCCTAACCCTAACCCTAACCTAACCCTAACCCCTAACCCTAAACCCCTAACCCTAACCCTAAACCCTACCCTAACCCTAACGCCTAACCACTAACCCTAACCCCTCACCCTAACCCGAACCCATAACCCACCGTAACCCTAACCCTAACCCTAACCCTAACCCCTAACCCTAACCCTAACCCCTAACCTACCCTAACCCTAACCCTAAACCCTAACCCTAACCCTAACCTAGAAACATAGATGGCCTTAACCTAACAGTAATCGTATCGAGCCAACGCAAAATAAACTTCTAACCCTAACTACCAAAAACAAAACGTAACCCTCTAAATCTAACCCTAACATAAACCATCTCAACTTATCACACTAACGCTCTAAAAGGCTAACCTACCGAACCCCTACCAACCTAACCCCCTAACCCTGCACCTACCGACCTACCACCAACGACTCAAATGGCCCAAAAACGTGCTCCTTAGACACTTTCTTGTCAAATTTTTCACAAAATGTTCACAAATGTAGTATTTTTACATTGGAGCAACGGTAGCTATGTGAAGGAAGTGGGCTAGAACTCCAAAAACTGCGCACCCATGTCGATTGAAGCCGAGAAACCTTCCACACAAAATTTTGTCAACAATTAAATATTGGTAACACCCTTTTTCCCCGTTTAGTGAAAAACTCAAATGCGATTTTCTATACCAAAACAAGCCACTAGGTGGCCAAAATTTTGCACCAAAGGTCCACCTCAGTAATTACCTACCAACCATAGGAACCTTGTTACCACGCCCTTCCCTCAGCCTCCGTGAGGTCGATTACAGCTGTTTTCCCATTGTTAAAAAAAGTTGCCACGAGGGCCGCCAAATTCTAGGATGATGAAGAAGGGCCTAAGGGAAACAATCTGGACTATTCCGAATTCCCATGCACTGCTCAAAAAAAAAAACACGCTCACCTTTGAAACTTAAAATCGAAATTGCAGTACCCAAAAAAAACCGCCAGGGCGCCCACATTCTTTGAGCCATCCCTGGGCCTAGACCTATCCGTGGGTGGTCGCCAATTCCCATGCACCGCTGCATTCTCGAACTAGCTTCAAAAAAAACCGTTTTTCAAAAGTGGTAGATTGCTCTTAACCTAACCTTAACCCAAACCCTAACCTAAACCCCTAACCCTAACCCTAACCCTAACCCTACCCCTAACCCTACAACCCTAAACCATACAACATTAATCACTAACCACAAACACCAAACCTCTAGGATCTCCTGGTCACCTCCAACCTTCTCCCGCAAACCTACACAAGCACCACCCGTCATAACCACACATTTCAATCCAACAAATCCATCACAAACCCACACAGCACACCACTCTACCACATTTTTAACCCCCAGGGTATTGACTCCCCCAACACGGTTTACAATAATAACATGCACACACTGTCACAAACACTACATCGGGAAACAAAACACACATGGTCACCCTGTTTTTTAAAACAACACCTCCGCAAAACATCCAAAACTCCAAACAATACAAACCACACTGTCAAACACTTTGCACTACACTCCGACTCACGCTCACCATCACCGGACTGGAATCCGACCCCCCAGATGTACCACCCCACAAGCAGACGCATCGAGCACATATGGATCCACCCGTTTACACACACTGACCCACAGGACCTGAATTGACAAAACGTATGACCACAGCATACATTCACCACAACCACACACCACACACCTCCTATACACCACTGACTACACCAAACCACACACCTGCTTTATACACATCGACCATTCTTATTCCATTACACTCCCAGCACTAAACATCCATGCCACATTCACCTTGCAATCCATCACACATCCACTACACTTTTTCATTTCACCGGTACAATAGGCCAGCTGCATCTGGATTCACACCAGGCCTCCCCAACCATTACCCTATCACATAACCCTAACCTAACCCTAAACCCTAACCCCATAACCTAACCCTAAACCTACCCTAACCCTAACCCAACCCCAACCCTTAACCTAAACCTAACCCTAACCCCTAACCCTAACCTACCGTAACCTAACCTAACCCTTTTCAAAAAGTGGTAGATGGCTCTAAACCTAACCCTAAACCTAACCCTAACCCAACCCCAACCCCCTCACCCTACCGACTCAAAATGGCCAAAAACGTGCTCCTAAGACACTTTCGTCAAATTTTCACAATTATTCACAAATTTCTAAGTATTTACATTGGAGTCAACCGGTAGTAGCTGATGTGGAGAAGTGGGCTAGAACTCCAAAATTGCGCACCCTGTCGATGAGCCGAGAAACCTTCCACACAAATTTTGTCAAAATTAAATATTGGTAACACCCTTTTTCCGTTTAGTGAAAAAAACTTTCAAATGCGATTTCTATACCAAAACAAGCCACTAGTGGCCAAATTTTGCCCACAAAGTTCCGCCTTCATTAATACCTACCAACCATAGGAAACCTTGTTACCACGCCCCTCCCTCAACTTCCCTGTGAGGTCGATTATAGCTGTTTTCCCATGTTAAAAAAGGTTGCACTAGGGGGCGCCAAATTTTCTAGGATGAAAGAAGGCCTGAAGGGAAACATCTGGACTATTCCGAATTCCCATGCAACCGCTCAAAAAAAAAACGCTTCACTTTGAACTTTTAAAATCGAAATGCAACCCAAAAAAACCGCCAGGCGCCACATTTTTGAGCAAGTCCGCTGGCCTAGACCTATCCTGGGTGGTTCGCCGATTCCGCATGCACCGCTGCATTCTCGAACTGAGCTCAAAAAACCGTTTCAAAGAGTGCTAGATGGCTCTTAACCATAACCCTAACCCTAACCCAACCCTAACCCCCTACCCTAAACCCTAACCCTAACCCTAACCCTAACCCTAACCCTACCTAACCCTAACCCCAACCCTAACCCTAACCCAACCCTACCCCTTAACCCTAACCCTAACCCTAACACCTACCCTAACCTAACCCTAACCCTAACCCGAACCCCCTACCCTAACCCTAACCCTAACCCTAACCCTAACCCTAACCCTAACCCTGGCTCTTACGCAACCCTACCCAACCCCCTAACCCTAACCCTCTAACCCTAACCCTAACCTAACCCTCTAACCCCAACCCTACCCTAACCTCTAACCCTACCCTAACCCTAACCCCTAACCCTAACCCTAACCCCCTAACCCTAACCCCCTAACCCTAACCCTAACCCCAACCCCTAACCCTAACGACTCAAAATGGCCAAAAACGTGCTCCTAGACACTTTCTGTCAAATTTTCACCAAAATTTTCTAGTATTTGATTGGAGTCAACGTAGCTATGTGGAAGAAAGTGGCAGAACTCCAAAAACTTCGCACCCATGTCGATGAGCGAGAAACCTTCCACACAAATTTTTGTCAAATTTAAATATTGGTAACACCCCTTTTTCCCGCGTTTAGTGAAAAACTTCAAATGTGGTTTCTATACCAAAGACAAGCCACTAGGTGGCCAAAATTTTGCACAAATGTCCGCCTCATAATACCTAAGCCAACCATAGGAAGAACTTGTTTCCCACGCCCCTCCCTCAGCTCCCGTGAGGTCGATTACAAGCTGTTGTTCCCATGGTTAAAAAAGTTGCCACTAGGGCGCCAAATTCTAGGGATGAAGAAGCGGCCTAAGAAAACTCTGCGACTACCGAATCCCGATGACTGCTCAAAAAAAAAAACGCTTCACTTTGAACTTTTAAGAATCAAAATGCAGTACCCAAAAAAACCGCCAGGGCCCCACATTCTTTGAGCAAGTCCGCTGGGGCCGTAGACCTATCCGGTGGGTGGTCGCCGATTCCCATGCACCGCTGCATTCTCGAACTAGCGTTCAAAAAAACCGTTTTTCAAAGTGGGTAATGGCTCTTAACCTAAAACCCTAACCCTAACCCTAACCCTAACCCCTAACCCAACCCTAACCCTAACCCTAACCCTAACACACCAACTCAACCATACAAAATAATCCAGAATAAAAACAAAAACCTCAAGGCATCGCTGTCAACTCAACCTTCTCCCGCAAACCTTACCACAAAGCACCACCGTCTATAACACACTATTTCAATTCACACAAAATCCATCACAAACCCACACGCCACACCACTCTACCCATTTTTTAACCCCCCATGTATTGGACTCCCCCAACCACGGTTTACATAATAACTGCACACACTTCACAAAACACTACATCGGGGAAACAAAAAAACACACTCATGGTCACCCGTTTAAAAAACAACACCTCCGCAAACATTCAAACTCCAACAATACAAACCACACTGGTCAAACACTTTGCACTACACTCCTCACTCACCCTCACCATCACCGGACTGGAATCCGACCCCAGATGGACCACCCCACAACGCAGACGCATCGAGCAATATGGATCACCCGTTTACCACACACTTGCCAAACCCACAAGCCTGATGACAAACTATGAACCACAGCATACATTCAACCACAACCAACACACACACACCTCCATATTACACACACTTACTACACAAACCTACACACCTGCTTTATACACATCGACCATTCATTATTCATTACACTCCCAGCATAAACATCCATGCCAACATTCACCTTGCAAATCCAATCACACAGTCCCACTAGCACTCTTTATCATTCACCGTACAATTAGGCCCAAGCTGCATCTGGATCACACAGTCCTCCCCAACATTACCCTATCACCTAACCTAAACCCTAACCCTAACCCTAACCCCTAACCCTAACCCTAACCTAACCCTAACCCTAACCCAACCCAACCCTAACCCTAACCCTAACCCTAACCCCTAACCCTAACCCTACCTAACCCTAACCCTAACCCTTTTCAAAAGTGGTAGATGGCTCTTAACCTAACCCTAACCCTAACCCTAACCCCAACCCCAACCCCTCACCCTACCGACTCAAAATGGCCAAAAACGTGCTCCTAGACACTTTCTGTCAAATTTCACAATTTTCACAAAATGTTCTAAGTATTTTTAACATTGAAGTCAACGGTAGCTATGTGAAGGAAGTGGCTAGAACTCCAAACTTCGCACCCATGTCGATGGAGCGAGAAAACCTTCCACACAAATTTTTGTCAAAATAAAATTGGTAAACACCCCTTTTTCCCGTGTTTAGTGAAAAACTTCAAATTGCATTTTCTATACCAAAACAAGCCACTAGTGGCCAAAATTTTGCACCAAAGTTCCGCTCATTAATACCTACCAACCATTAAGGAACCTTGTTCACCACGCCCTCCCTCAACTCCCGTGAGTCAGTTATAGCTGGTATTTCCCATGTTAAAAAAGTGCCACTAGACGGGCGCCAAATTCTAGGGATGAAGAAGGGCCTAAGGAAACAGTCTGGGACTATTCCGAATTCCATGCACCCGCTCAAAAAAAAAACGCTTCACTTGAACTTTTAAAATCGAAATTGCAGACCCAAAAAAAGACCGCCAGGGGCGCCACATTTTTTGAGCAAGTCCGCTGCCCTAGAACCTATCCGTGGTGGTCGCCGAATTCCCATTGCACCACGTGCATCTCCGAACTAGCTCAAAAAACCGTTTTCAAAATGGGTAGATCGGCTCTTAACCTAACCCTAAACCCTAACCCTAACCCTAACCCCCATAACCCTAACCCTAACCCTAACCCCTACCCTAACCCCTAACCCTACCCTAACCCTAACCAACCCTAACCCTAACCCAACCCTAACCCTAACCCTTAAACCCTAACCCTAACCCCTACCCCTAACCTAACCCTAACCCAACCCTAACCCCCTAACCCTAACCCTAACCTAACCCTAAACCCATAACGCCTAAACCCTAACCCTGCTTCTTAACCAACCCTAACCCTAACCCGCCTAACCCCTAACCTCTTAACCCTAACCCTAACCTAACCCTCTAACCCCAACCCTACCCTAACCTCTAACCCTACCCTAACCCTAACCCCTAACCCAACCCTAACCCTAACCCTAACCCCCTTAAACCCTAACCCTAACCTAACCCTAACCCTAACGACTCAAAATGGCCAAACGTGCTCCTAGACACTTTCTGTCAAATTTCACAAAATTTTCTAAGTATTTTTGCAATTGGAGTCAACGGTAGCTATGTGAAGGAAGTGGGCTAGAACGCCAAAACTTCGCCCATGTCGATCGGAGCCTGAGGAACCTTCCACACAAATTTTGTCAAATAAATATTGGTAACACCCCCTTTTACCGCGTTTAGTGAAAAACTTCAATGCGATTTTCATACCAAAACAAGCCATAGGTGGCCAAAATTTTGCACAAAGGTCCGCCTCATAATACCTACCAACCATAGAACCTGTTCCCACGCCCCTCCTCAGCCTCCCGTAGGTCGATTTAACAGCTGTTTTCCCAGTTAAAAAAAGTGGCCCACTAGGGCGCCAAATTTCTAGGGATGAAGAAGCGGCCTAGGAAACATCTGGACTATTCCCGAATTCCCATGCACTGCTCAAAAAAAAAAACGCTTCACTTTGAACTTCTTAAAAATTCAAAATTGCAGTACCCCAAAAAAACCGCAGGGGCGCCAAATTTTGAGCAAGTCGCTGGCCCTAACCTATCCGTGGTGGTCGCCGAATTCCCATCACCACTCATTCTCGAAACTAGACTCAAAAAAACCGTGGTTTTCACAAAGTGGTAGATGCTCTTAACCTAACCTAACCCTAGAACCCTAAACCCTAACCTAACCTAACCCTAACCCTAACCCTACCCTACCCTAACCCCTAACCCTAACCCCAACCTAACCCTAAACCCCCAACCCAACCCCAACCTAACCCTAAACCCCTAACCCCTAACCCTAACCCTTAACCCTAAACCCACCCTAACCCTAACCCTAACCCTAACCCCAAAAACGCTTCACTTTAACTTTTAAATCAAAATGCAGTACCGCCAAAAAAAACCGCCAGGGCGCCACCATTTTTTGAGCAAGTCCGCTGGGCTAGACTATCCGTGTGTCGCCGAATCACCATGCACCGCTGCATCTCGAACGTAGGCTCAAAAAAAACCGTTTTCAAAAGTGGTAGATGGCTCTTAACCTAACCCTAACCCTAACCCCCTAACCCTAACCCTCTAACCCTAACCCTAACCTAACCCTCTAACACCCAACCCTACCCTAACCTCTAACCCTACCCTAACCCTAACCCCTAACCCTAACCCTAACCCCCTAACCCTAACCCCCTAACCCTAACCCAACCCCTAACCCCTAACCCTACGACTCAAACATGGCCCAAAACTGCCCTAGGACACCTTGCTGTCGAAAATTTTCACAAAAATTTTCTAAGTAATTTCATTGAGAGTCAACGTAGCTATGTGAAGGAAGTGGCTAGAACTCCAAAACTTCAGCACCCATGTCGATGGAGCCGAGGAAAGCCTGTCCACAGCAAATTTTCTGTTCAAAATTAAGATATTGGTAACACCCCTTTTTCCCGCGTATTAGTGAAAAACTTCAAATGCCGATTTTCTATACCAAAAGCAAGCCACTAGGTGGCCAAAATTTTGCACAAAGGTCCCGCCTCATTAATACCTACCAACCAATAGGAACCTTGTTCCCACCCCCTCCCTCAGCTCCCGTGATGGCGATTACAGCTGTGCCCATGTTAAAAAAAGTTCCACTAGGGCGCCAAATTCTAGGGATGAAGAAGCCTAAGGGAAACATCTGGGACATATGCCGAATTCCCATAGCAACGGCCTTCAAAAAAAAAAAACGTTTCACTTTGAAACTTTTAAAATCAAAATTGCACATACCCCAAAAAAAACCGCGCAGGGCGCCAATTTTTTGAGCAAGTCCGCTGGGCCTAACCTATCCGATGGCTGGTCGCCGGAATTCCCATGCACCCTGCATTCTCGAACTAGCTCAACAAAAACCGTTTTTCCAAAAGGGTAGAATGGCTCTTAACCTAACCCTAACCCTAACCCTAA
>OLKM01006686.1:0-5000 GCA_900291075.1 Melanogrammus aeglefinus
CTCCTGGGGGCGAGTGCTCCGCGTTCCCCTTCCTCCCTTGCTGAGCCTAGCATTCCTGCGTAACACCATATATTATATACCTTCACCACAGGCTGTCTCCTCCAGATCAGCTGGTGTCTCATCACCAGCCTGGATGCCATCTGCTGCGCTTCCCCCACCGTCTGGCTACCTCCCTCATTCTGATCACTCACACACTACCCTGCTCTTGTCTGCCCGACAGCACTGCCTCTCCCTGGGGAAGTTGTTCTGTCCCGGTCTGCTCCTGGACTGCTCGTGCATCACTCTGTCTGCCCCGGCCCTCGAACTAGGGTCGCCTCTCTCTGGGCGCGAGTGTCTGCCCCAGTTCTTCACCTCACAGCAGTCTGGCACTGTCGCGCACCTGGACACTGATGGCTGACAAGAGTATGAATGTAGCACCAAAGATAACAGCTACATAGACTCCCAGTAAGCTGAGCCACAGCGACAGCTCACACTCCTTGTCTGCCTGGCCAAAGAGTGCCTCTGCCTGGGCGGCGGTCTGCTGTCAGTTGCCTGACTGATGGCTGAAAGGACACTGGATAGCACTGATACACTCTAGCAAGCTGAGCCTGAGATACAGTCACATATGACGGAAGAGTGACTCTCCTGACAGTTCTACTGGACTCTCCCATGGAACGATGACGAAAGACCACACATCACACATTATAGACTCCAGCAGCTGACACACACACACATACATACACACGCACCACTCTTGTCCTGCCTAGGCCAATGAGTGCCTCTTCTTGGGCAGTGTTCTGCTGTCTTCCCCCTGGACTGATGGCTGAAAGACCTGAATAACTAGTAATAATAGCAAATATAGACTCCCCAGCAGTTGACCACACCACACACGCACACTGTTGTCTGCCCCGGCCAAAGGTGCCCTCTTCTGTGTGGGCAGTGTCTGCCGTCTTCCCCGCTGTGACTGATGGCTGTAAAGAAATGAAATAATAATAATAATAATTATAGAGACTCCCCAGCAGCTGACCCCACACACACACACACCCACACACACACACACACGCCACACACACACGCACACTCTTGTCTGCCCGCCAAAGGGTGCCTCTCCTGGGGGCAGTGTCTGCTGTCTTCCCCCTGGGACTGATGGCTGAAAAGACCTGAATAATAAGTAATAATAGCAATTATAGACTCCCAGCAGCTGACCCCACCACACACGCACACTCTTGTCTGCCCGGCCAAAGGGTGCCTCTCCTGGGGGCAGTGTCTGCTGTTCTTCCCCCTGGGGACTGATGGCTGAAAGACCTGAATAATAGTAGTAGTAATATAAAAATAATAATAAATATATTATAATAAGACTGATAATAATATAGACTCCAGCAGATAACACACACACACACACACACACACACACACTGCACCACTCCTTTGTCTGCCTGGCCAAAGAGTGCCTCTCCTGGGGGCAGTGTCTGCTGTCTTCCCCCTGGGACTGATGGCTGAAAGAAATGAATAGCAATAATAGACTCCCAGAAGCTGAGTCACACACTCACACTCTTGTCTGCCCGGCCAAAGAGTGCCTCTCCAGCAGCACACACACACACACACACACACGCACACTCTTGTCTGCCCGGCCAAAGGGTGCCTCTCCTGGGGGCAGTGTCTGCTGTCTTCCCCCTGGGACTGATGGCTGAAAGACCTGAATAATAGTAGTAATAATAATAATAATAATTATAGACTCCCAGCAGCTGACCCACACACACACACACCACACACGCACACTCTTGTCTGCCCGGCCAAAGGGTGCCTCTCCTGGGGGCAGTGTCTGCTGTCTTCCCCCTGGGACTGATGGCTGAAAGACCTGAATAATAGTAATAATAGCAATTATAGACTCCCAGCAGCTGACCCACACACACACACACACACACGCACACTCTTGTCTGCCCGGCCAAAGGGTGCCTCTCCTGGGGGCAGTGTCTGCTGTGTCTCTCCCTGGACTGCTGGCTGAAACACACTAATAATCAACTCCCAGCGCCTGACCCACACCACACACCACACCCACACCCACACCCACACCCACACCCACCACACACACCAACAACACACCACACACACACACACACACACACACACACACCCGGACAAATGTGTAAACAAACCACTTACCAGGCTCCCTGCACCTGACCCACGTCCACGCTTGTGTCCACCCCGGGGACGGGGCGTCCGGGAAGATCATCATTGGCGCCCGTGCCCACGGTCGGTCCACAACGGGTCACAGACCCACACCCACCCACACACACACAGTTGACCTACATTTCTACCCGGGAACGGGTGCGTCAACGACGGCACACACACACAGTTGACCTACATTCGGGTGCGTCAAACGAACGGGGGTCGGCGCGAGATCGCCGTCCGACCGATCGGACCGGTCAGTCCGTCGTCTCGCTGCCCTCCCTGCCTTCGTTTGGTTCCCTTTAAACGGGTTTTTCGTTGCTCATTGGTCGGCTTCGTTTAATCCGTTCGTTGCGGTCAATCGAAGCGGCGGCGCGGCGGGCAGTCCCCCCGCTCTCTTCCGTCAGCCCACCGGGGTTTTGATGTCCACCGCGTCCTCCCCGGGGCTCCACTAGCTCGGTTAAATTCCCCTCATTCTCCTATCCGTTCCCGCCGTGCTCGCTTTGGTTTGCGTTTCATCGGAGCGGAGCGGAGCGGCGCGGCGCGGCGCGGCGACACTGACCATTCGCGTGTGTGTGTGTGTTGTGTGCACCGCCGTGATCCCACCGGGTAGACCCGCCCGCCCGCGGGCCGACGATTCCGGCCCCCGGGCGGGGGTCGCCTCGCTGGTTAAATTCCCTTTAAGCGGGCTTTTCCCTTCTCCTGTCTGGGGTTCGTTTAATCCGTTCCCCGGTGCTCGCTTTGGTTTGCGTTTAATCCGAGCGGAGCGGAGCGGAAGCGGCGCCACCTACGGGGTCCTGACCATTCGCGTGTGTGTGTGTTGTGTGCACCGCTGTGATCCCACCGGGTATGTCCGGCCGCTCGCGAGCCGGCGATTCCTCCCCGGGGGGTTGGTGGGTGGTCGTCTCGCTGGTTAAATTCCCTTCAAGGCGGGCTTTTCCTTCTCCTTCCTCGGGGTTGATTTTATCCGTCCTCTGGTTGATTGAATTACGCTCTCTCTGGCTCTCGTTTCGCAGCGTAAATAATAACAACAACAATTGTAATAAATAATGGATTCGGCGCGCCACCACACGGGCGACACCAGAGGGAGCCATCGTACCGTCGTAGGATTCCGCTATAGAAAATGGGGCTGGGAGAGAGAGAAAGAAAAAAAAGGCTGAATTAAATAAACAGACACCCACATGCAATCTAGTTTCCACCCGGCCAAGGGAGGCCTCTGTGCTGGGGCCAGTGTGTGTGTGTGTGAGTGTGGCTCCGCTTGCTGAACAGCACAGGGAAATTTTAGAAAATGGGAAGAAAAAAAAATTAAATAAACTAATAGGCAGGTCCCAGCACCAGCGACACCAGAGGGAGCCTATCGTAGACGGTCGTAGGATTCCGCTTTAGACAAATGGGGCTTCTGGGATAGATGAGAGAGAGAGAAAGAAAAAAAGGCTGAATTAAATAAACAGACACCCACATGCAATCTAGTTTCCACCGCCGCCAAGGGAGGCCTCTGTGCTGGGGCCAGTGAGAGTGTGCTCGCTTGCTGAACAGCACAGGGGAATATTTTAGAAAATGGAAAAAAAAAAAAAATTAAATAAAACTAATAGGCAGGTCCCAGCACCAGAGCACACCACATGCAATTCTAGTTTCCACCCGGGCCAAGGGAGGCCTCTGCTGGGTGCCAGTGTAGTGTGCTGTGGTGTGTGAGTGTTGTGTGTGAGTGTGCTCGCTTGCCTGAAGACAGCACCAGGGGAGAATGTTAGAAAATGAGCAAAAAAAAACAAAATTAAATAAACTAATAGGCAGGTCCCAGCACCAGACACCCACATGCACTGCATGTCTATCCCAGGGGTTAGGTGCGTCCACGAGGGGTCCTGGGCCCAGCAAAGGCAGCCTGCCCAGGCCAGGCCCTCCCCTGCCCAGGCAAGCGTCACTGCCCAGCCCAAGGCACTGCCCCAGCAAGAGGCCTGCCCCCAGCCAGGCCCTCAACAGGCCAGGCCCTCCACTGCCGCAGGCGCCAGGCCCCTCACTGCCCAGGCCAGGCCCTCCCAGCCAAGGCCTGCCCAGCAGAGGCCTGCCAGGCCAGCCCCCACAGCGCCCTCCAGGCCAGCAGCCCTCCCTGCCCCAGGCCAAGGCCCTCCCTGCCCCAGGCCCAAGGCCCCTCCCTGCCCAGGCCAGGCTCCTCAACCTGCCCTCCAGGGCCAGCCAGCTGCCAGCCGCCCCACGCCCACAGCCAGCCCTCCCTGCCAGGCCAGGCCTCCCTGCCCAGGCAAGGCCTTCCCAGCCAAGGCCTGCCCAGCAAGGCCAGGCCCTCACTGCCCACAGGCCAGGCCCTCACACTGCCCAGGCCAGGCCCTCACTGCCCAGGCCAGGCCCTCCCTGGCCCCAGGCCAGGCCCTCCCAGCCAAGGCCTGCCCAGCAGAGGCCTTGCCCAGGCCAGGCCCTCCACAGGCCAGGCCCTCCCTGCCCAGGCCAGGCCCTCACTGCCCCAGGCCAGGCCCTCCCTGCCCAGGCCAGGGCCCTCACTGCCAGGCCAGGCCCTCCCTCCAGGCCAGCCTCACAGGCCAAGGCCCAGCCTCCCAGGCCAAGCCCTGCCCAGCAGAGCCTGCCCAGGCCAGGCCCCCCCACAGGCCAGGCCCCCAGCCAGCCTGCCAGGCCAGGCCCGCCCAGGCCCCCACGGCCAGGCCCTCACTGCGCCAGGCCAGGCCCTCCCTGCCCAGGCCAGGCCCTCCCAGCCAAGGCCTGCCCAGCAGAGGCCTGCCCAGGCCAGGCCCTCACAGGCCAGGCCCTCCCTGCCCAGGCCAGGCCCTCACTGCCCAGGCCAGGCCCCTCCCTGCCCAGGCACAGCCCTCCCCAGCCAACCCAGG
>OLKM01006686.1:10000-13637 GCA_900291075.1 Melanogrammus aeglefinus
GCCAGCGCGATTCGGCGCCGGCTCACATCTTCGCTCGCCGCTCGTAGAGAATCCTGTAGTTTCTTTTCCTCCGCTACTGAAGAGGCGTAAGGTTCAGCGGGTCGTGCTCGTCCGATCTGAGTCACGCGAGATGGTCTTTGGCGTGGACCCGAACCGCCTCTGACCGCACGCGAAGGCCTCACGGGGGTTCAGTGCGAGCACACCGGCTGCCCGAGCTGCCGCGGAAGGACGCCGCCCAACCGTTCGCCTCGATTAGCCCCCAGTCATCGGCGCTGCCCCTGCACTCGAGACACTGCGCTGCATGTCCTCAGAACGAAACGCCGGAAAACGGACGAACAGGCTCGTGTAGCTATACGTCCGATGGGTCTTCGCCCCCGCTGCCGCCTGCCCGACGAGTGACCATATGCGACGACACGACCCTGCGAGTCTACCACCAGCATTTCCTGGGCTTCGCCCATCCCCAAGCAACCAGATAGCACCATCCTCGACTATCGCACGCTCAAGCTGCCCTCCCAGAACGCGACGCGGTGGTGCCGAGCTACGAGGCCTCACACCGTGTCCACGCGGTCGACCTCCACATCATGAAGGTCTCAGAGACCCTCGAACACGCTGCGAGACCGTCCGGTCAAGAACAATCGTGGCAGCCACGTCTACGCCACCTATTGACGACAAGTGTACGTGAGCCGCAGCGACAAATGAAGGTCGAGAACGCGTGGGCGCCGAGAAACAGTCGTGCCGGACTACGTCACGCGTGGGCAGGGCCGCGTCGTTCCCTCGCGGTGGAGGGCAGACGGCCGCACGAGTCGTGCGTCCGCTCCCTGAAGCGGCGGCGAAGGCTACCGCTGTAAAGCCAGTGCTTACTAAAGTCACTCAGCCTCCGCCCCCGTCACATCCAACGACCCATGCCGTCCTTAAGTGCACCGCGAGGATCGTCTCGTCTGATACCGGAGTCCGATTCGAGCGGACGCCCACTAGTCTGTGTGTGCGACACCTCTGGACCGTGACACCGTAAACCCGCCGGTCGAAGTCCGCCGCTTGAAGACGGCGCGGAGCCTCACGCCGTCACCTCTGAACAGGTTGCCCGCTCGAGTTGACTCCTCTTCAGAGATTCTAGTGATGACGGACGCCTTACCTGGCACGTTGCGACTATCGGTCTCGATATAGCCGCCCAGTGCACCACGCGTCGCGATGCTTGCCCGAGCAACCTCACTCGCGCTGATGCGCCTCAGACGACGGCTGCCGCTACCGTACGAGCGACCACGGACTGAGCTCAATATAGGCTCAAGGCCCTTACGCGACCACCGAGATATCAATCTCCGTACCGCACATTCCCGCCGCGAACTGACGAGCAGGATTCGCGCGCTTAGTCCCATGCCTCGACGCTACTAGGGAATCCTGGTTAGTTCTCTGCCGCGCTATACTGATACGCTTAAGTTCAGCGCGACGTCTCGTCAAGTCTGAGGTCGTCGCGAGATGTCTGCGTGCCTCGACCGCCTTGACGAGCGAGGCTACGGGTCATGCGATGAGACCTGTCGACGCCGCGTGAGACGGACCCGCGAAGAAGGCCTGACGAATAGGCCCGCAGGCACGACCCGCCACTGACCGAGACACCCGCGAGGTCGCATCGAAACTCGCAACCACAGCGTTTTGGGTACCGATCATCCACTGGACGTCTGGTCACTTAGAGGCATCCATCGAGACCGCATAAGCCCGTACGAAGGTCCTGGCCGCGAACGACGCCGCCGACGCAAGCCAAAGCGGACCGAGAGGAGCGAGCGCGGAGAACCGCGAGGGACGTCGGAGAAGATGCGACGACCGCGACGGCGCGTCCCTTGACTTCACACAGGTCCGATCACTACGTCTGCACTGATAGGGACAAGGCTGCGCAAAGTGCGACCCGCGAACTCGCAGGAACAGACCATAGCCCCCGAGGACGGTCCCCTTGGTTCCGATTGTAGTTCCCAGGCGGACTCCGCACAGCGTGGCGCCGGAGACCCGAAGCAGCAAGTGCGTGTCGAAGTATCTGATGATCAATGTTGTTCCTGTTCCAATTCCACATTTAGTCTTAGTCCGCACAGCTAGGCTGCGTTTCTCTCACTGACGCACGAGAGCCGAGTGACATCTCACCGCTAAGTAGTCGTATTTTTCAATCATTCTTTTCTTCCAACAAGACCAAAGTTTCAAGACTCGAGGTTGACTTCGGGCGCCGACTGACGTGACCACGGGCCGCCGCGCGCGAACCACGGCGAAGACGACCCAAGACACGGTCTTTAGAACCCCTCTCCCACCTGTCGTGACAGGCGGAGATTGCGTCAGGGGTACCTGCGGGGCGCGTGATGCACCGGCCAGGGCGTGGAGCGTGGTCGAGCTGCGGCTGAGGGATAGTTTGACGGAGCAAACGGGCGACGACGCCCCGGTCTTCCGATACACACGCCGTCGTTGAGTTAGGGCCTTCCACCGAACGCCTGCGACGCTGCTCTGTCAGACCTCAGAGACTCCGCGCCGACCTTGTCGCGTTCCGGTGTGGGCTAATTGCTTGTCCCGTCTTTGTGTGGGCGTGCGTCACGCTGGTCGGGTGCTGCGGCCTCCTCCCAACGTTCGCTCGCATGGGGTGGGGTTGAGTTGTTTTCCTCGGGAGAAGCGGTGGTCTTCGGGGCGGGGAACCCGTTCACCTTTTTTCTCGACCCTCGGTGCGTGATGTGTGGTCTGGATGTTCCGCTCGGCAGCGGTGTCAGGTGTGCTGCGGCTCCATCACCAAAATGGTAATCATGTCGCAAACGATGACATCCGTGGTCTCGGCAGCGTGTCGTCACCCTCGAGCCGGGAACCGCTTCAAACTCTGGATCTTTGTTATCTTCCCTCAAGATAGGTGTCAAGTTCTGGACTGCTTGTCCCTCTCTCGCTCCGGGTATGTACTGCATGTCTGCCAACACGCACTGCCATGCTGTACCTTGGACTCCGGCCCGGGCCGGATCCGAGACCCTCACTAAGCCGATCCAAATCCGGTGGCGATTGGTCAGTGACTGCGTGCTGGGGCGATCGGTATTACTAATTGTTGATGGACAAGTAAGCGACGGGATCTTCCGGTTAGTGGACAAAGGGGGCATGTGGATGGTACGTAAGTCCAAATCAACGAGAGCTTAGGACCTTCCACAAGCCAGGTGCTTTACTGGCGAATTCCTCGTTCATGGAAAATCCAGGGGAATAGGATTGCATCCCCGAAATCCCATCACTCAGGGAGCGGCAGGACCAATTCAGCGTGCGCCCCAGGAAGGTTACCACGCCTGTACGGGCGCAAGGGCAGGGCACACGCTGCTGATCCGCTCAGCTGTGGCGGGGGCAGTGCCCCAGCCTCCGGTACAGTTTACTAGGAAGATGGCATCACAGACCGTAGCTCAACTCGTTGGCTTGTACGCCACTTGTCCCTCTAAGAAGTTTCTGGACGTCGAGCCGCACGGCGCGCGTAACTATGTTAACGCCTGAACAAGGAGTCTCGGCTTCGTTGTCGGAATATAAGAACCAGCACAAATCGCAACCACGCAACTAACGACTCAGACAAAAGAGGTACGCGGCATTGCACCACCACCCGGCACCAGTACGAGAAGAAGAGCTATCAATGCTGGTTCAATCCTTTCCG
>OLKM01006687.1:0-13633 GCA_900291075.1 Melanogrammus aeglefinus
TTTTTTTTAATGAGTTTTTTTTTGCTAATGAGAGATAATGGACCTGCCTACAGTCAGCAGGATGCCATCTCTCTCCTCTCTCTCTCTCTCTAGACTCTCATCTCTCTCTCTCTTCTCTCTCTCTCTCTCTCTCTCTCTCGCTCTACTCTCTCTCTCTCTCATCTTCTCCTCTCTCATCTCTCTCTCTCTCTCTCTCTCTCTCTCTCTCTCCCCCTCTCTCTCTCTACCTCCCTTTCTGGGCCTGTAAACTGTCTGGAGCCCTGCCAGAACAAGTACAGTAGCATTGATGGAGCAACAAACATGATACACACCTGCACAAGCCCACACACACATGCACACACACACACACACCACAACACAACACACACACACACACCACCACCCACACACACACACACACACACACACACACACACACACACACACACACACACACACAGATCCCTTCACATCACTTTTAAATACTTTTCTTTACATGCATTGCATTATTTGGACGTCCCCCCCATGGTTTGAATCGCCCACACGTCTGCTTGTTTGACTATAAAAAGAGTGGAAATCCAAAGATGCATTAGTAGCCTCCATTTGAATCTGACATTGTCTGACAGACAGCTGGAATACATACACAAAGGAGGAACGCAAACACACACACACGCACATACACATACACACACACACACAACACACACACACACAGGCATTCACACACACACTCAAAGGAAGCGCAGGAGCATCTGTGGTCTTGTGGGCAAAGCTGTTCATTTTCAGGAGATAAACACCTCAGCTCCTCAGAAAGGAGGCGAGCAGCTGGAGAATTTATGCAGACGCCCCTTGAAAGGTTTCTTTTCTACTCCATCTCTCTTACTCACTCTCCCTCTCTCTCTCTATATATATCTGTCTCTCTCTCTCTCTATCGCTCTCTCTGTATATATATATATATATATATATATATATATATATATATATATATATATATATATATATATATATATATATATATATATCTGTAGCCATGTCTCACTGTCGCTGTCTCTCTATCCCTCTGGTTCTCTCAGCATACACACCTCTCTGTCTCTCTCGTTCTCTCCAGGTCACACCTCTCTGTGTGTCCGTCACTATTGGTCTTTTTTCCGTTATACTATATACTATACTGGCCTGGCTCGACTGGGTTTGACTGGCCGCGGCATCCGAGCTCAGCTGGGATTGGTCTCTCCATTACATCAGGGCAACCTGCCTGAAAGTGTGTCTTTAACTGAGGACGTGCCCGTTTTGAGTCGATGAAACAACAACACACCCACCTACTTTAGCGTATTTAATTCTGCATTATAGACTACCGTAAACTGCTATTGATTGGTTTAAGGGGCATTTTGTGTATTTGGTTTGTTTCAGACAGACAGAACACACGATGATATCGGCACAGATCAATTATGTTTGACGTTCAATAGGCATATTCCTCCTTATCTCAATAGCGAGAGACGGTTTATTTTAGATTAGTTGTGTTTATAGATTGGACAATGTTTAATTAACACATTTTTCCCCGAGTGCCACACAATTTCTTTGACATTAGGAAAAATGTGTGTTGAATATGAATATCAGTGATCTTATAATGTGAAATATTGTCCAATGTTCTTTTTTCAACAAATAATTTTGTTTTGCATGCGAATATCCTCAAACAAAAATCCCTGCGGTCTGTTTCCCTCTAAACCTTCATTACTCTTTTTAATTATAGTCCTAAGAACGAATGATAACCAACAAGTCAAGCTGTTCGCAACTGGAGCCATACTTTCGCTGCATGGAGATGTGTCTCAGACACAAGAGCGCATGTATTGTATTGTTATAGGTCGGTCGGTAGGTATTTCAACGCGAAGAACAGGCCCGGGTTCGGCCTGACCTCAGAGGTGGTCCGTTTTGGGGGGCGGCAATGCTCAGCTTGTTTAAACTGGAAATTAAAAACGCAAATCAGCACAGCACACTTTGACTCCGCACAACCAAAAGTGCCAGTGTAAGAAGGGTCCGTCTCCCCTTCAGAGAATCAAAGTGAGAAAACAGTGCGGCATTAACGGGGAAGCGAACCCAAAATGTCTTTATTTTTGGGTTTAAACATGGTAATATGTCTAGTATGTGATCATCACCATAGTTGCCATTTGGTCAATGTGACTGAAATAAGACCTTCATTTAGGGAAAACAGGGGGGAAGTCGTATGTTTTTGCCGGTCTCCTCCAACCACTGTGCTCCGGGAACCCGTGTGTGTGGACCTGTGGAGCTCGGTCTGTGGATTTTGATGTCCAAGGCTGAGAGAGAGTTAAGCGCTCTTGGAAACATAGTGTAACGCCACTGTGGGAGGTGCGTTTCATGTACAACATCTAAACTGAAAAAGTATTGTTAGTGTGGTGTTTAACCATGGGGATAACATGCCCCCATCCATGCTCGAACTCTTCGATTTTTTTTTTTTTTGTCATCTCGAGCTGAAAAGGGGTTGCGGAGAATGCCTTTTGTTTGTCTTTGCTTGACTTGACCGGTGATGACTATAAGTGTATGAGCACATTACGTTGAAGCCCTTAAACATAGAGAAACCTTTTCTAACTGATATCCTAATTATGAATATTAGTTTCGGATCCAGTAGTTGAATTCCTTGACTTCTCCTGCTTCTGAATTTCGACTCGTCAAACTAGGAAAAGCTTTCAGAGAATGAACCGATCAGAACGTCAGTAGACCACCGCGGTACGCGAGTGAAGAAGCAGCGCGCGTGTCCTTGGGTCACGAGGTCTGTGGATGGTTCTGTTCAGTCGGGGCTCATGTCGGGGTGCGGGGTGATGAGGCTGTGGTCGTGCGCGGGCTCCTGACCTCTCGTCGGGCGAGTCCACGTGGAAGGTCCGCTCGATGACGGTGGTCCACTGCAGGCATCGGATGATGAAGGTGTTGGGCTTGGGCCGCTCCGTCTTCATCAGCTGGCACTCTGGGTGGGGGTTTACCAACAGGACAACGACATGGTCAAGAGCTGAACCACAACTCAGTTGGGCCGTCATGGAAGTGTGTGTTCACAGGATTCATTTTAATAGGATCGTCATCTATCCATTTATTAAAAGGCGTAACCAGCAGAAGTATCACGCAACATTTTTTAAACCAAGTCACATGAACTTTACAAACAATAAAAAAAATAAATCCTACCAGATATGTATATTCCCTCTCATTTGTGTGTGTGTATGCGTGTTTTTGTATGACTGCTCATTGTAGTCAGATACAGTTGCTGCACACAACTTCAGCAGGAAAACCAACTCCTATGGATCCAGATAAGACTGGTGGGAGCATGCATGTTTTAAAGGAAGAGGTAGGCGATCAAAATACCTCCTCCTCTTCTCCTCCCTCATTGGGGCTTCTTCCTAATTCAACCTTCGGCAACCTTCACAAACCCAATTCACGCTCTCTCTCTCCAAACCTGATTCTCTCTCTGAACCTGATTCTCTCTCTGAACCTGATTCTCTCTCTCTCTCCCTCTCCCTCTCCCTCTCCCTCTCCCTCCCTCTCTCTCTCTCTCTCTCTCTCTCTCTCTCTCTCTCTCTCTCTCTCTCTCTCTCTCTCTCTCTCTCTCTCTCTCTCTCTCTCTCTCTCTCTCTCTCTCTCTCTCTCTCTCTCTCTCTCTCTCCTCTCTCTCTCTCTCTCTCTCTCTCTCTCTCTCTCTCTCTCTCTCTCTCTCTCTCTCTCTCTCTCTCTCTCTCTCTCTCTCTCTCTCTCTCTCTCTCTCTCTGATGATTCTCCCCCTGTCATCTCTCCTCTGCTCTGTGTTCCATTCCTCCTATTATTTTCCGGGTGCATGCGGCACACAGCATGCTCAACGCCCTAAATATAGAACAAGAAGGTTAATTGACTACACCAGTCACAGGTCACTAGACACGGGCAGAGTTTTATTGTAAAGCACACACACACACAAACACACACACACACACACACACACACACACACACACACACACACACACACACACACACACACACACACACACCACACACACACACACACACCACACACACACCGCACACACACCTCTACCTTGCTCGAGAACACAGCCTGCTGTGCTGCCAGAAAACAAGGTCATGACAGGGTTGTGAGCACACACACACACCACGCACACACACACCAACTCCCCCCGGCCCCCCCCCACACACACACACACACACACATACACACATTGTTTCACAGTGGCAGAATTGCCTGCTGTGGCCATCAACCCAGTTTCAGATTACACTCAAAACTTTTTTTATAATGTATATGTGTGTGGGGTTTTTTGTGTGTATGTGCGTGTGTGTGTGTGTGGCTTGGATGTACAAGTCCCTCCACAGGGGACAGGCCTGTACCATCTCTGTTCCATCTGACCACTACTGATCCTGTCCCCCCCCCACACACACACACACACACACACACACACACACACACACACACACACACACACACACACACACACACACACACACACACACACACGCACAAACACACGCCACCTGCTCTTCCAGCTTTGGGCAACAGATGTGGCATCACCAGTGGCGTGCCAAGCAGCCAGAGTCGGATGTATGGCCTGGCTTCTCCTCATCACACTCCTCCCCCCCTCCCTCCCCCTCTTTCCCTCATCCCACCATCCTGTCTTCATCTCCTCCCTCCTGTCTGCTCGGTGTTAAGTGTTCCTTCTCGCGCCCAGTGTTAAAAGTGTTCCCTTCTCGCGCCCAGCCCACCCTCCCTTCCCCTTCTCCGTCCTCATCCATACATCAGGACTTCTCCTTCCTCCCCCCCCCCAACCGCCTCCCTCCTCCTACCCATTGGGTTTCTCCCAGGCTGAAGAGAGCCCGAAGTACTCTGCCCTAACTCCCACAAAACTCCGGAAGAAAAACCAGCCTGCCCTGGGTGATCACACGCCCACCCGCCACACCCAGACCCTGGCTATCATAAATCTCAGGTTGGCCCAGCAGCTGTGGGGAGGAGAGCAGGAGAACTTCTCACAACAGGTACATACGAGTGTGCTTCCCATTAGGCCTGCTGCCAAGTGGGCATAACCACAGCTCAGCCCGGGGGGAGGCGCCACTCGCCACGGGGAGAGGGACAAGGAGACGGATAAACAGCACTAGCACCCATAACCATTATTATTATTATGGTTTACTTAGCGTGATTAGCGTTAAGCACGGACTCATATGCCGCGCGCCATGCGGTACACTATCGGAATGACGGGTTTACGCAAAGCGGTTTAGTGTAAGCGAGTGAGAACAAACACGGGTATTAATGCAACGCTACACCCCTCCGCGGGATAACTCACACTGTAAACAGGAAGCATGCAGATTAACAGCAAATTGGTTCAGCCGACAAAAACAAGTGATTTTCATATAATCCGTTATCTGCAATCTAATAAATGAAATCCAATATTTTAATCCTGCCGTTTTTTGCCCGTTTCAGTTTTTGACCAATATTTTGACAACTATTCCTAATGCTAGCAATGTTTGCAAAGTTAAATATCTATAAAATGTACGAAAATCTAATGTTGTTTAGATATAGGTGTAATAAACGCAAATGACACAACATAACTTGTGTTATGTTGTGTCAGTGTTAAACTTTATTTCTGATCTACATAATCCTAACTGCAATACCCTGCAATACACATGTTTTAACTGTATTTAAACATTGCTTAAACCAGGGGGTAAATCAAGGATGAAATAATTTAGTTGCGACTCACATCAGATTCATGGAATCTATACTTTAGCGGATCAAATAAATAATGCTAGCTTAAGGCAGGGTAATATCTGATAAGGATGTCCGGTTCGGACTTTATCAGTGAGTTCCTGATCGCAGGAGCTGCAATCCATTGCTTGGTTACGGGTCATGATAGTGTCATCTAATCCAAGCCAAACTACTTACAATCAGGCAGAGTGGCTGAGAGGTGTTGGCTGCGACCCCCCCACCCAACCCTGGCAGGGGACATGAAGTGCAGCTCACTTCCAACCTGTTCTGAACTTTACTTTGCTTCATTGAGCTGGCAGCACTGTGAACCACACAACAACAACAACAGCAGCAGCAGCAGCAGTTGGGGTGGTCTTGCTCAGGGACACCTCAACACTGAGTTAGGAGGAGCTGGGGATTGAACTAGAAACCTTCTGGTTACGAGTCAACCTGTGCTACCTCCTGAGCTACTGCTGCCTACGGCTATTGAGGGTTTGCCGGGTCAAACCGTGGTAGCAGCGTGATATGACCTACTGGAAGTAGACAGGTAGACAGACGGTCGAGAAAGTCTGCAAGCTGGCGTCTCGGTGTCTAGAAGGCTTGTTTGAGTCCGGTTGTAGATATAAGGCAGGGCTGAGGCAAAGGTCCTCAGAGTGGATACCCCCCCCTGGCTAATTGAAAGAAGGTCCTGTTGTGAATGGCATGTGATCAATGGGGAATAGGCCGGCAGTGTCTGTGGCAGAGCACCTTTTGGCTTGGTGGGTAACAAGATTAGGGCCCACAGGAGCGCTGTCTCTCAGCATACTGCAGTCGAAGCAGACGCTGTTCTGAGACCTAAGAGGCTGCCATTAGGCTTTTAATTTTGAAAAGATTACCATATAGCCAGAAGGCCTTCACAGACGCAAGGACCGACGGATAGACATAGATGTAAATCAATTGATTTCTCTGCACTAGGCTACAGCAGGGAGCCTGAGAGAGAAAGAATCTGTATTTATCAGTGAGAACGGGGCAGAGTGAAGTTTCCATTTGTCTCATTGACTCATTAGCTTAGCACACATGTGAAACATGGAGCTTGTCAGCCAGGAGGACACAGCGCCATAGGGTCAATTAGGAGGCGCTGGGACTGTGGCATCAGGGTTATCTCATTCAATGGGAGACAAATCGTCAAAGTTTGGGTGCACAGTGCACATGAAATGAGTGTAACTCTTACGATAACCGTAACATTGTTTAGAGCAAATCTAAATACACTTTACTAAGGGCAGAGTGATCATTTAGCAGTTGCAGAATTAGATTGCATATTCTGCTTCTGGAAAAGGCTTGGGTAAAGGTTATTTTGTGGGAAAGGATTTACTGAATCTAATTTGTTTTCATATTCCATAAATATATATATACATTTATGTTTGTTTGAATGAGCTTTTTTAGCCTTTTTGGACAGGACAGTGAAGAGAGACAAGATCCCAATGTGGTGAGTAGAAGAATGAAGTGAAGAAGACATGCATCATTGGTCTACACAGGTAAGGCTCGAACCTGGATCGCTACAGAGTGCAGCACCTCATGGGGGGTGCACCACGGGGAGGAGCCTCCAAAGACATGAGTTTTACACCTTGAACAACAACAGTCAGCCACGCCTCCCCATCGTCCTCTGTTCAAAGCCACAGTGTCTGCACAGCAGAGCTTTAGGGCACTTCCTCCTCTGTGTGTGTGTGTGTGTGTGTGTGTGTGTGTGTGTGTGTGTGTGTGTGTGTGTGTGTGTGTGTGTGTGTGTGTGTGTGTGTGTGTGTGTGTGTGTGTGTGTGTGTGTGTGTGTGTGTGTGTGTCTATGTCTGTGTGTGTGTGTGTTTGTGTGTATATGCATGCGCACGTGTGCATGTGTGTCCTTCGAACGTGTGCTTGCTGGAGTGTGTGTCTACCCCATGGGTGGGTAGGTGAAGTGTGTATGCTGGATCACATACTTGCCACAGAGAAGTTGTTTAGGGGGTAAGCCAGGTCGGCATCCTGTGGCTTCTCTTTGTAGCCAATGAAAGAGCCGTCTGTCTTCAACAGGAAGTAGCGCGGCCGCCAGTTCTTTATGTACTCACCTGTTGGAAGCAGGGCGAGAGAGAGAGAGAGAGAGAGAGAGAGAGAGAGAGAGAGAGAGAGAGAGAGAGAGAGAGAGAGAGAGAGAGAGAGAGAGAGAGAGAGAGAGAGAGAGAGAGAGAGAGAGAGAGAGAGAGAGAGAGAGGAAGAGCGAGAGCGAGAGCGAGAGCAGTCTTAATGCAATAATAATGCATGTCACCCTGCACAGTTATTTAAAACCTCATCAAAACATCATTGGGACGATTACCATGATGCAATTATTCTAAGGAGGGGGAACATGATGTAATGATAAGGGGAAGGTATGGAAGACCATTAAGATGAGGATGATGACAGACTGCCACCTGTCTAGCCCAACGAAACCAGTCAAAATCCTCAACTCAGACACGTCAAAATTACTGTTGCATGGACACATTCCCACGCACACACGCACACACACAGAGTATGTATGTTATCGTCAGCCGGACAGTTTTTGCCAGAAGATTCGTATTGTGAAGAGCAGAGACTCGGAGAGGAGAGCCGCAGAAAGGGAAAATAAACGGGAAGAGGGAAGAAAACGAAAGGAAAGAGGGGAAGGAAGAGATGAGAGAAAAGGTAAAAACAGCGGGAGAGAGAGAGAGAGAGAGAGAGAGAGAGAGAGAGAGAGAGAGAGAGAGAGAGAGAGAGAGAGAGAGAGAGAGAGACGAAGCGGAGAGAGAGAGAGAGGGAGAGGGAGAGGGAGAGGGGAGAGGGAGAGGGAGAGAGGGAGAGGGAGAGGGAGAGAGAGAGAGAGAGAGAGAGAGAGAGAGAGAGAGAGAGAGAGAGAGAGAGAGACGAGCGAGACCTTTATTAGACGGTGGTGGAAACAAACAGTAACATCTGCTGTGGCAAGCCTGGTGACGGGGCCATTACCGACCGGCTGTGACAGGCGGGCTTAGCCTGGCACTCTGGCGGCACCGGGACTTTATCACATGAACTGCTGGCGATTACACGGGCGGCCTCAACCGTTTGCACACCACACAGAGGTGGATCACAAACGCTGCAAACAGCTTGACACGCACACACACACGCACATGAACATACACACACACACGCACGCACAATTCACAGAAAAGACATAGACAGACAAACATGCATACCAGGCAGGGACACATGGATGGTATATGTTTCATTAAATGATAATTAGGTTTAGCATTTTCTACAAAACAAACTGTTTGGTGGTTTGTATTTCTTCTTTCATTTGTTCACCTGTTGACTTTGCTTCAAATGAATACGCTTCACGTTCATTTATTGGAATGTGAAAATAAAGTGTAGGTTTGAGGTGTTGGTTTACTTAAGATTCACTCAAATACCTGCCCGCTATGAAGTGGACATCTGCTGCACAAATATACCCTGAGACACACACATGAATAGACTCACACACACACATACACACACACACACTAGAACCCCCACAAAGGACATTTGCTAAGTGTAATATTATAAATAATATTTTGCTATTATGCATGATGTGCTGTTGGCCATCAAAATCACGACAGTCACCAAAAGAACAAAAGTAGCAATTACAGAACAATGTGCAACTGTTCCATTTTAAACCCTCATTAATTAAGCACCCGTTCCTTCACTCACACACAGCACACACACATGCACACCTTGTGAAAACCAAACGGATCAGGAAAAAAAGCACCACCCGATGTACGCAAACACGCCCTCGGAAACGCAGTGCTTGGTGGCGGATCACATTTTTTAATTTGCTGGCAGAGGAGAACAGGTAGCGTGTGTGTGTGTGTGTGTGTGTGTGCGTGTGTGCGTGTGTATCTGCGTTCCATTTGTAACATCCACTTAAAGCATAAATGACAGCAGGCCCGGCTCGTTAACACATCGCAGGGAAACACCTGCTCCACTGACGGGACTCCACGGCCGCGGGCAACGCTGGGTACCTCTGGGTGGCAGCGAGGCAATGGGGCAGGGGTGTGTGTGCGTGTGTGCATGTATTTGTGTGTGTGTGTTTGCGTGTCTGTGTGTGTGCACATTCGTCTGTGTGTGTATGTGCATGTATGTGTGCGTGCGTGTGTGTGTGTGTGCGTGCGTGTGGGCACGTGCGTGCATGTGTCAGGGAGGGACAGGGGGTGGGGGGGGAGACAGAGACCCGTAATTGAGTTAAACCTCCGAAGTCGGAGAGAGGACGGACAGGCAGACACCGAGCAAGCTGACAGGTACCACTGTTATGTGCCAGTACAATGTGGGTGCCAAGCAGCTCTGTCTGTCTGTTTGTCTGTCCCATCTGTCTCTCTGTATAGCATCTAATCTTTCATCTGCTCCACCCTCGTCCTCCTTTATCATCTTTCACATTTATGGATCATTTGGGGAATTGAAGGGGGGAGTCAGCTGATTCATATACATAAATGTACAGGGAGCAAATGGAAGGAAGGTATATTCAGTTGGTCATTCTTTGCATTTTCTACTTTTTCAAGGTACTGATTGCAGTTTCTTCCTTGGTTTGACATTTTATTTAAATTTCAGATATATTTTTACATTTTGAGGGAGGTGGTGGAGGTCCTCAGCCTCCATTTTTCCTGACCTTTGAAAGACAAGGAAAGAAACTCGGAGAGAATGGTCAAATTCTCCACCAGGAACAGAGATGGGCCTTGCCCGACTGGACTGACAATGACGATTGGCCGAGGATTTAAGAAAAAAAAAAGACTTAAAACTGCTTAAACTTATTCGGAACTGGCGGTGAGCGCTGGCTCACTGATCCAACTCCCAGTCATTTCTCTGAGTCAGTCTGTAGATGGGTGTCCAACCACCGCACCCTATGGCTGGCCAGCCCATCACTCAGCTGTCCAGCAGGAGTCAAAGCAGTTTGGCAATCTGGCTGTCTGGATCCTGACAGCATGGCTGTGTGCGTGTGCGTGTGCGTGTGTGTGTGTGTGTGTGTGTGTGTGTGTGCGTTCATGCGTGCGTGTGTGTAAATGTGTTAGTTTGAGAGTAGAGCATGTGTGCATGTTTGTATGCAGGTAAGTATGCATGTATGCATATATGTGTGCGTGCGTGTAAGTATGTATGGATGTGTTTGTGTATGAGCGTATGCGTGTGTGCGTGCGAGTGTGTGTCTGTGTGTGTGTGTGTGTGTGGGGGGGGGGTGGTGGGGGGGGGGAGCCAGGGGTGGCAAAGACGGCAAACAAAGATGGACATTTTTCCAACCTGCGATTCACCACACAACACATAACTCTCGCGCATGCACACACATGCCGCATAGACACAATTCTCATTCAACCAATCGAAACGCCGGTGCGATCCGGCGGTGTTCTGCAGAGCCATCCCAATCTTGGCCCGGGTCTGTGATAAGTCAGCAAGCGCTCCACTCTGGACCAGCTTGCCTTGGGGAGCCACATGTCTCTGGTTTTGGACTGCTGGAGAGAAACAGAACAGCCGGTCTCCCATCCTATACAACCATCTCTCTATTCCTCCCTCCCGCTCGTCTCTCGTTCTCTCCCGCACGTTCTCTCCCTTCGCTTGCCCTCTCCCTCCCTCTAACTACTCACTTTAGTTTGCTTTTAGTTTTCTTCTTAACTTTGTCTCTCCCTTAAGGCCAATTAGTAGATACGAGAGCATTCAGTGCCTGAAACAACAGCAGTCTGCTCCCTGTACAAATGGGGGTTTTGTTAGATAAATCAAATGGGTGGTGGACGACTCCAAAGGCAAGGGAAGCTTATTTAGGGATGAGGTGGAAGTCATACTCCATGGTACTAGGTATTTGGAATTGACCAAAACATAATTACTGAAAAAAGGTGAATGTTATAGTGGGCCAATGTGTGAATAGAGTCAAAATAGATTAAATCGGATACAATGGAAGGATCATCAGGCTCCATTACTTCTATCGATAGCAATCATTCTCTGAGCTCATCTCACTGAATATAATAGATCTGATCATTATACAAATTCTGTGAAAGGCCATTACTACCTGCAAAGTAATAGTTAATCCAGACAACCACCCTATGGGTTAGACCATGGGTTAATTTTCAACTCTTTGAAGAATTTAACTAACAATGTCACTGAAGAATATGAAGAAATTGATTTGGCCACATCTGCAAACTAGCAAAAGCGGGGTTCAATGGCCAAACCAGTGAGATGCAGACAACAATCAGCTGTGACTGCATCCGTTCCAGGCCTTCTGATTGGACAATTACAATTGCGCACTGACTAACTGTCATTCAATTAGCATGCTGATTAACTGCTCATTTGGAGGTGCGGGTGGGGTGAGGAGTGAGGGAGAGGAAGGGAGAATCAAAATAGAAGACAGGTGAATAAAGGTAGAGTTTGAACGATACTTTTTTAGGACTGGCTTCTTGTCTTCTTGAGAAGGCGCTTTGCGCTAAAAACGCCAAAATGTTAACTATAAGATTCAATGTAAGAGTGACAGAATGATGCAATAAACAATAAAGAACTATACACCTGACCATCGGCTCATCTGTTAATCACTCGAACATGGATAATTTGTCTTCCTTTGGTCCATTAATCTAGTATGTGTACTGGTGGGTTAGGGTGGAGGCCGTTGTCGCCCCCGTCCAACATACCAGCACTCACACATCACAACACTGACAGACACTACACTGTGTATATGACTGTCTGTCAAACAAGCCACGCCATACAGTATATCCCCCGACACAAACCCACAGGTGCTGTAGCGGACAAAGGTGTAAGAGGGAGAGCCATAGAGGGAGAGAGCGAGGGAGAGAAGAGAGGCGAGTTCACATACACAGAGAGAGAAAAGGCAGAGAGAGAGAGAGAGAGAGAGAGAGAGAGAGAGAGAGAGAGAGAGAGAGAGAGAGAGAGAGAGAGAGAGAGAGAGAGAGAGAGAGAGAGAGAGAGAGGGGATAGGAGATGGGGAAAGGAAGAGGAATTAAGTATTTTGTAGGCCAAATGGTGAAGTTGGGCAGCCTGAGCCTTGTTAGTAACAGGCGGTAATGGGCTGTGATTTGTTAGGACGGTACTGAATAAATAACCTGCTCCCTAATTAAGGGGCTAGGTCAGCGTGCTCTGGGAATCCTGGCTGGGTGGCTGGCTGGCAGGCCCTTGCTGGCCTGTCCCTGATTGGTGGGATCAGCTGCCAGGTTCATTAGCTAATGCTGTAATGGTCCTTTAGCAAATGGACAGCTCGCTAGTTACCTGGCTGACTGATCGGCCACTGGCTCACTTGCTCATCAACAAGGTATGGGAGACAGACAGACGGACGGACGGACGGACGGACGGACGGACGGACGGACGGACGGACGGACGGACGGACGGACGGACGGACGGACGGACGGACGGACGGACGGACGGACGGACGGACGGACGGACGGACGGACGGACGGACGGACGGACGGACGGACGGACGGACGGACGGACGGACGGACGGACGGACGGACGGACGGACGGACAGACAGACTTCTGAACAAAGTATTTGTTTTACCACACTAACAATATGGCCACTAGGTAGAAGTTAAACAAAGTGTTCATTAAACGAAGAAAATCTGAGACTGCTTCTCAGTAAGGCTTTATTGTTACAATAGATGAGTATAAAATGACAAAAGCAAAACACAGACAGACAGACAGACAGACAGACAGACAGACGGACAGACAGACAGACAGACAGATACACAGACATAGAGAGAGAGAGAGACAGAGGGGGGCCTAACAAGCCACTCAGTGTGCATCTCTGTGCATGTCCGTGTGAGAACGAGAGTGAGAGATGGAGAGTGAGAGCGCAGTGAGCATTACAATGAGAAAGGGTGAAGCTGTCGATCAAAAGGACTTGTGGTTAACTTGTGGTTTAACTCTTTGGCCTGTGTGTCAATCAGGCAGTTGGCAGCTTCTCTTGGGAACGACGGAGACACCCGTTAGA
>OLKM01006688.1:0-7500 GCA_900291075.1 Melanogrammus aeglefinus
ACAAAACACTGTCACTCTCTCTCTATAGAACACATACACACTCTGTGTCTCTCGACCTGTCTCTCTCTCTCTCTCTCTATAGTACATACACGCTCTCTCTCTCTCCCAGTGTAAACTTATGTCTCTCCGTCTCTCTCTCTCTCCCAGTTTTAGTCTCTCTCTCTCTCTCTCTCTCTCTCTCTCTCTCTCTCTCTCTCTCTCTCTCTCTCTCTCTCTCTCTCTCTCTCTCTCTCTCTCTCTCTCTCTCTCTCTCTCTCTCTCTCTCTCTCTCTCTCTCTCTCTCTCCCCAGGGTTGGTGTCTCTCTACCTTAAACAGCTGGACTCCGATGCAGGCGAACATGAACTGCAGCAGCGTGGTGACGATCATGATGTTCCCGATGGTCTTGATGGCCACGAACACACACTGGACTACATGCTGCAAGCAGACAACACACCTTAATACACACATAGTGACATGCACAACGCACCTTAATACACATATGGTAACACACACAACGCACCTTAATACACACACACACAACACACCTTAATACACACATAGTGACAAACACAACGCACCTTAATACACACATAGTGACACACACAACACACCTTAATACACACATAGTGACACACACAACGCACCTTAATACACACATAGTGACACACACAACACAGCTTAAAATACACATATTGACACACACTGCACCACATGCTGCAACACACAAAACACTGCTTAATACACACATAGTGACACACACCGGACTACATGCTGCAACCAGAAAACAGACCTTAATACACACATAGTGACACACACAACACAGCTTAATACACACAAAGTGACACACACAACGCACCTTACACAAATAGTAACACACACAACGCACCTTAATACACACATAGCGACACACACAACGCACCTTAATACACACATAGCGACACACACAACGCACCTTGAGGCCCTTGGCCCGGTTGATGGCCCTCAGGGGCCTCAGAACTCTCAGGACTCTGAGGATCTTCACCACTGAGATGGCACTGGAGCTGCATCAGCCAATCACAAGGCAGAACACCACGATGACATACATCTTCTAGCCAATCCCGAGGCAGAAGACCACGATGACATACATCTTCTGGCCAATCACAAGGCAGAACACCACGATGACATACATCTTCTAGCCAATCACAAGGCAGAACACCACGATGACATACATCTTCTAGCCAATCACAACGATCTATCTATATTCTTGTCAACTATATATATATATATCATCAGGTCAACTAAATATATATCTACTAGTCAACTATCTAAATATCTATAACTTAGTCCAAGATCGTAAGAGGTTGAACCAGTATAAATACATACCCAGTATTTATCTCATATATATCTAGTACATTTCCAAAATATATATCCAGTACATGCAGTGTTTGTATAGTAGTACGTACTGTAGGAAGAAGGAGACCAGGGACACGCTGACCACCAGCAGGTCCAGGAGGTTGAACCAGTTCCTACAGAAGGAGCCCTGATGGAGGAACGCACCGTGGACCATCATCTGGGGAGAGACCGGCGTCAATACACAGGGTACTGAGGAGAGACCGGCGTCAATACACATGGTGCTGAAGAGAGACCGGTGTCAATACACAGAGTGCTGAAGAGAGACTGGCATCAATACACATGGTGCTGAAGAGAGACCAGCATCCATACACATGGTGCTGAAGAGCAGAGAGACCAGCATCAATACACATGGTGCTGAAGAGAGGCCGGCGTCAATACACATGGTGCTGAAGAGAGACCGGCTTCAATACACAGGGTGCTGAAGAGAGACCGGCATCAATACACATGGTGCTGAAGAGAGACCAGCATCCATACACATGGTACTGAGGAGAGACCAGCGTTAATACACATGATACTGAGGAGAGACCGGCGTCAATACACAGGGTGCTGAAGAGAGACCGGCGTCAATACACATGGTGCTGAAGAGAGACCAGCATCCATACACATGGTACTGAAGAGAGGCCATTATATACCAAGTATCAATACACATGGTGCCTTGAAGAGAGGCCGGCCGTCAATACACATGAGTGCTGAGAGAGACCGGCGCTTCAATACACAGGGGTGGCTGAAAGAGAGACGGCATCAATACACATGGTGCGAAGAGAGACCAGCATCCATACACATGGTTACTTGAGGAGAGACCAGACGTTAATACACATGATACTGAGGAGAGACCGGCGTCAATACACAGGGTGCTGAAGAGAGACCGGCGTCAATACACAGGGTGCTGAAGAGAGACCGGCGTCAATACACATGGTACCGAAGAGAGACCAGCATCCATACACATGGTACTGAAGAGAGGCCATTATATACAAAGTACCATAGAGAGACCAGTATCAATCATGGTACTATAGAGAGATCGGTATACACATGGTACTATAGAGAGACCAGTATCAATACACAGTACTATAGAGAGACCAGTATATGCACAGTAATATGGAGAGAACAGTATCAATACATAGTACTATAGAGAGACCAGTATAATACTGATGTGTACCAGTGTAAAATGGTGTGTACTGGTATATAGTGGTGTTAACCGGTATATACTGGTGTGTCCTGGTGTGTACCAGTATATACTGGTGTGTCCTGGTGTGTACCAGTGTAAACTGGTACAAACTGGTGTGTACTGGTGTATACTGGTGTAGCTTCCTAACCTTGAGGAGGATCTCCACGGTGAAGATGGAGGTGAAGGCGTAGTCAGCGTAGCCCAGGATCTGGAACCCATCACACACCAGGTATTCATACACAGCTCATATACAAAGAAATATATACATATGTATATTTATATAACTATGTATTCCTGAACCATCAAGCAATCATTTAGAGCCTATTGATTGTCCTTACTAACAACTCAAATCAGTATATACAGTATGTATTTATGTATATATGTACACATTCTACATATCCACATATATATACATACATATATATATATATACATGCATACATGCCTGTATGGTTAAAGGGGTGCTAATGTTTGATTAAAGGAGTTATAACGAGTGGTTAAAGAGGTTTTAACGAGTGATTAAAGGGGTATAACGTTTGATTAAAGAGGTTATAATGTTTGATTAAAGGAGTTATAACGCTAGATTAAATAACGTTTGATTAAAGGAGTTATAACGTTAGATTAAAGGAGTTGTAACGTTAGATTAAAGGGGTTATAACGTTTGATTACAGGGTTAATAACGAGTAATTAAAGGGGTTATAACGTTTGATTAAAGGGGTTAAACATTGGCCATCATCGTGCGTACGTTGTTCCTGAAGGAGTGAGCTCTGATTGGATCCTCTGCAGCCAATGAACAGCTGCTGAGGATGATGAAGACGAGGATGAGGTTGGTGAAGATGTGGTGGTGGATCAGGACGTGGCAGCCCCGGCGAATACTAGAGGGACACAGGAGACGGAGAGATGGAGAAAGATGAGACACACATTTTTAATACAATAACAGGTCTCCACATGCAGTGATTTGGCGGTTAAGGCCGATTGTGTTTGTCGGGTTTGAGTCGCCGCGTAGATCAAAGCTCCATAAAATTCCTCTACGAAAGGTTACTTAGCAGAGGTCACCTCCTCTATCAGCGGTCAGCACTCTATGTGGTCCGACCGTCAAAAGGAGTTAACAGGGTGTGACCTGGGGTCCAGGGGTCGTGACCTGGGGTCAGGGGTCGTGACCTGGGGTCCAGGGGTCGTGACCTGGGGTCAGGGGTCGTGGCCGGGGGTCAGGGGTCGTGACCTGGGCCCAGGGGTCGTGGCCTGGGGTCCAGGGGTTGTGGCCTGGGGTCCAGGGGTTGTGGCCTGGGGTCAGGGGTCATGGCCTGGGGTCAGCGGTCGTGGCCTGGGGTCCAGGGGTCGTGGCCTGGGGTCCAGGGGTCGTGGCCTGGGGTCAGGGGTCGTGGCCTGGGGTCAGGGGCGTGGCCTGGGGTACAGGGTGTGGCCTGGTCCAGTTGGGCTGGCTTGGTTCAGGGGTCATGGCGTGAGGGGTCAGGTGTCGTGGGTCATGGTCGTGGTCCTGGGTCGTGGTCGTGGCTACCTGCGGGTCGGGGTCGTGGCCTGTGGGGTCAGGGGTCTGGCCTGGGGTCGTGGCCGGGGGTCAGGGGGTTGTGGCCCTGGGGTCAGGGTCGTGGCCTTGGGTCCGCAGGGGTCGTGCTGGGGTCCAGGGGTCGTGGGCCTGGGGTCAGGGTCCGTGGCCTGGGGTCAGGGGTCCAGGCGTCGTGCCTGGGTTCAGGGTGTCGTGGCCTGGGGTCAGGGTCGGCCTGGGTCCAGGATGACTCACGGGTTGGTCTTGCTGAAGCAGAAGAAGGCGCTGCCCTCAGGGATTGGTAGGACCTTCTCTTTGGGAGGAGTCAGGTCTGCTATGTTCAGCGGGGCGACCGTATCTGGGGAGATAATGTAGGACATATCACAGAAACATGTGATATATAATATATAACATAGAGATGTGATATAATATATAATATATAACATAGAGATGTGATATAATATATGATATATCACATAGACATGTGGGATATAATATATGATATATCACATAGACATGTGATATATCATATATTATTTCACATAGACATGTGATATAATATATCATATATAACATAAACATGTGATATAATATATAACATATACATGTGATATATAATATATGATATTTAACATATAAATGTGATACAATATATAATACATGTGTTGTAATATACGATATATAACATTTACATGTGATATAATATATAACATATACATCTGATATAATATACGATACATAACATGCATGCGATATAATACATGATATATAGCATAATCATGTGATACGATACTGTATATGATATATCACATATAAATGATTATAATAACATGAATAGAATAAGAACAAACATATTCATTATTTGAAATCAATCTCACCTTCTTCACCTTCTGGGGGTTCTTCCTCTTCCTCATACTCTGTGTCTAGATCTACATCAATCTAGGGAGGAGGAGGAAGAGGAGGAGGAGGAAGAGGAGGAGGAGGAGGAAGAGAGGAAGAGGAGGAGGAGGAAGAGGAGGAGGAGGAGGACGAGGAGGAGGAGGAGGAGGAAGAGGAGAGGACGAGGAGGAGGAAGAGGAAGAGGAGGAGGAGAGGAAGAGGAGGAGGAAGAGAAGGAGGAGGAGGAGGAAGAGGAGGAGGAGGAGGAAGAGAGGATGAGGAGGGAGAGGAGGAGGAGGAGGAAGAGGAGGATGAGGAACAGGAGAAGGAGGAGGAAGAGGAGGAGGAGGAGGAAGAGGAGGGGGAGGGGGAGGAGGAGGAGGAGGAAGAAGAGGAGAAGGAGGGGGAGGAGGAGGAGGAAGAGGAGGAGGAGGAGAGGGAGGAGGAGAGGAGGAAGAGGAGGAAGAGGAGGAGGAGGAAGAGGAGGAGCATTAGGAGCAGAAGGAGTTTCATTGTGATGTTATTATTAGGCGCTGAGAAGAGGTTAAATAAATATAACATAATAACATAATAACATATATTCTCCTCACCTTCACCTCCTCACCCTCCTTCTCCTCTCCCTCCTCTTTCTTGACTCTTTGGGAAAACAAAAAGACACATAATATAAATATCCGTGGTTATTAAATATCATAATAATATTTAATATGAATAATACTATGAAAAATAGTGATACATAATATAATTTGTAATTGTACAATATGAATAATTGTGATTATAGATCTGATATTATTACTATAGTATTACATGGATAACAACGGCTCATATGATATACAGGTGGAGACCGAGAACAGTCCTAGCCCTAATGTCATGGTTATTAATGTTCTTTAATGTACTCTTTCTTCTTGTTGTCAGTGTCCCCTCCCGCCAGGTTGTCCACAGCGATGGCCAAGAACACGTTCAGTAGGATGTCTGCTGACTGCTCAGGAAGGAACTGGAGACAGACAGACAGACAGACAGACAGACAGACAGACAGACAGACAGACAGACAGACAGACAGACAGACAGACAGACAGACAGACAGACAGACAGACAGACAGACAGACAGACAGACAGACAGACAGACAGACAGACAGACAGACAGACAGACAGACAGACAGACAGGGAGATAGACAGAGAAAGAGACAGACAGAGATACAGGTAGGCAGACAGAGAGATAGACAGACAGACAGACAGACAGACAGACAGACAGACAGACAGACAGACAGACAGACAGACAGACAGACAGACAGGTAGACAGCTAGATAGATAGGCAGACAGACAGATAGGTAGACAGCCAGAGAGACACAAAGACAGGCACAAAGATAGAAAAACAGCCAGGTAGACAGACATGCAGACAGACACAAAGATAGAAAAACAGACAGGTAGACAGGCAGACAGACATGCAGACAGTGGCTGTCTGGGTCTAGATGGAGGATACAGTTTCCGCAGATGAAGAGGATGACAAAGTAAACGCAGACGATCATCCCGGGGAACACCGGCCCGCCGTACGCCATGATGCCGTCGTACATGACCATGTTCCAGTCCTCTCCGGTCAGGATCTACCGGACACCAGGGATCAATACACCACCACTGATCAATACACCACAACTAATCAATACACCACAGCTGATCAATACACCAGGGATCAATACACCACAACTAATCAATACACCACCACTGATCAATACACCACCACTGATCAATACACCACCACTGATCAATACACCACACTGATCAATACACCACCACTGATCAATACATCAGGGATCAATACACCACAACTGATCAATACACCAGGGAGCAATACACCCCAACTAATCAATACACCACCACTGATCAATACACCAGGGATCAATACACCAGGGACAATACACCACCACTGATCAATACACCACCACTGATCAATACACCACAACTAATCAATACACCACCACTGATCAATACACCACCACTGATCAATACACCAGGGATCAATACACCAGGGACCAATACACCACCACTGATCAATACACCAGGGATCAATACACCAGGGACCAATGCACCACAACTAATCAATACTCCACCACTGATCAACAGATACATACACCACCACTGATCAATACACCACAACTAATCAATACACCACCACTGATCAATACACCACCACTGATCAATACACCAGGGATCAATACACCAGGGACCAATACACCACCACTGATCAATACACCAGGGATCAATACACCAGGGACCAATACACCACAACTAATCAATACACCACCACTGATCAATACACCAGGGATCAATACACCAGGGATCAATACACAGCATTGGTATTCTCATTATATAGTACAGTGTACCTGAAGCAGGTGTTGTTAGTTGATGGTACTGTCAGTATTAACTAGTCTACCTGAAGCAGGTGTTGTTAGTTGATGGTACTGTCAGTATTAACTAGTCTACCTGAAGCAGGTGTTGTTAGTTGATGGTACTGTCAGTATTAACTAGTCTACCTGAAGCAGGTGTTGTTAGTTGATGGTACTGTCAGTATTAACTAGTCTACCT
>OLKM01006688.1:12500-13628 GCA_900291075.1 Melanogrammus aeglefinus
GTTTACCCTTGGAGATTTTCCTATGTTCACATTCCTAGCAATGACATGGTCTGTCAACAAATTACAGTACAAACAGTCAAAGCGTAAATGTGAATCTTGTCCAATCTCTTGCAATCAATCTCCCATATACACTACGGTGTAACTTACAACTTACAACCATAGTTTACATCAGAACATCCCTCCAGAGTACACTGTTATATTGACAACATGACTAAGCAATTTGACTGTCTTATCCGTACACAATGACACAAGGACTTGTCATTGTGACGGCACTGACATGTTCATTGAAACAGATATTTACTTTTGAGAAACAAACTAATGATTTTGAACAAGAGACTTGCTTTTGCATGAAATCCATGGTGTTTTGCTATTTGTACGAATTGTTTTGGGAAATGCACTTACTGTTTTGCAAATTTCAAATCTGATCTGAGAAATGTATCAAAGCGACTGAGAAAAACTGTAATAAACACATAGTGTACGATAGTATAGAAGTATAGTAGTGTAGTATAGTGTAGTGGTGTAGTATAGCATAGTAAAGTATAGTATATAGTGTAGTATATTATAGTGTTAGTATAGTCTAGTTAGTATAGTATAGTGTAGTATAGTATAGTCTTGTATAGTATACGATAGTCTAGTGTAGTGTATTATAGTGTAGTGTAGCATAGAATAGCATAGTTTCTAGTGTAGTGTAGTATAGTGTAGTATAGTATAGTCTTGTATAGTATAGTCTAGTGCAGTGTACTACAGTAGTACTACAGTGGTACTCACCCAGTACAGTACGTCTGTCCAGCCCTCCATGGTGATGCACTGGAAGACGGTCAACATGGCGAAGAAGAAGTTGTCGAAGTTGGTGATGCCCCCGTTGGGCCCGTCCCAGCGGCCACGGCACTCGGAGCCGTTCAGCAGGCACTGGCGCCCGTGGCCCGCGAACGCACAGGGCACCGGGTCGTCCTCCACGTAGTTATCTGGTTAGAACAACCAGCTAGTTAGTGATCAGGTCAACGCACAGGGCCCCGGGTCGTCCTCCACGTAGTTATCTGGTTAGAACAACCAGCTAGTTAGTGATCAGGTCAACGCACAGGGCACCGGGTCGTCCTCCACATAGTTATCTGGTTAAAACAACCAGCT
>OLKM01006689.1:0-7500 GCA_900291075.1 Melanogrammus aeglefinus
TGTGTGTGTGTGTGTTTGTGTGTGTGTGTGTGTGTGTGTGTGCGTGCGTGCGTGTGTGTGTGTGTGTGTGTGTGTGTGTGTGTGTGTGTGTGTGTGTGGGCTGTAGTAGGGCAGCTGTGATATGAAACTGTGCGCGATCAGTTCAGATGCCTCATTATGGCCGAGGCTATCTCACAGCCAGCCCACTTCCTTCCTGTGGACTCAACGTCTGCTCGACTAATGGCTGATCTTCAATATCCTACAAGTGGGTGTGTATGTGTGTGTGTGTGTGTGTGTGTGTGTGTGTGTGTGTGTGTGTGTGTGTGTGTGTATGTGTATGTGTGTGTGTGTGTGTATGTGTGTGTGTGTGTGTGTGTGTGTGTGTGTGTGTGGGGGGGGGGGGGGGGGTGTCGGTGGGTGTGTGAACCACCCACACTTACAGACTATAGTAATACCAACAAGTGTGTCCAGAGCATCTTGTGTGGCTTCAGGTTGGCCTGTATTTCACAAGCAACTGGCCAGAGTCAAGGCATGTTGCATCTACAGATAGACATGCGGGTTCGAACGAGGAACCTGACAGCTGGGAGTCGAACACCAAAGCCACGACACTGACCTGAATGGACCTGCCCTGGATGATCAACCCTTAAGGCTCCTTTAGGATCCATTCCTCCGGGAGCACCTCTGACACGGCTTCTGCTGCTGATTCCAAGGTAACACCCAGTGTTTACAAATGGCTCCCGACAAGAAGAGAGCACAACACTAGCAGGAAGCGCTCTGAATCAAAGTGCCTCTGTTACCATCAAATAATAAATCTAAATAAAGTCTTTAAGATTCAACATTGGTGGCAGGATGTTTTCCTCACTCGGTCCCGACCGCGGATGTTTACAGCCAGGAGGCGAGGACGAAGAAAAAAGGGCTGAGGTAGAGAGAGTATTAAACACACACGAGAGGGAGAGAGAGAAAGCACATAGAGACTAACAAACCAGACTTTGGATATGCTCAGACGCCCACATCGCCTCAATAGGTCATGTGATGTTCAGAGATGAACTAAAAGCGACCGACTGGACGTCATCATCAAAGTTCTGATGGATAGATCTGGACCCGGGCTTTAATATTAACCAGTGGTGGGCCGTCAAAAAAAAAAATCGGTTTTCCTTCTGGATTTATGTTGTAAGTACTGAAAAAAATATGGAATTAAGATGCGTTCAGACACAAATTAAAGTCATTTTGAAAAAGATTATCTATATATATTATTTCAATTTTGACAAGGCCAGCAGAGAAGGCCCTGCTGGCCCTGTCAAAATTGAAATAATATATCTATGTAATTTTTTCCAAAATTACATTAATTTGTGTCTGAACGCTTTAAAACATCAGGCCACGGGTGATGGGTGAGTTTTACTTTGCACTGTGTAGGAGCGATAATGTTGTTGTGGTACTTTAGTTTACAACACTTTTTTTTTAATGGTTGGAAACACAAATATATTGCTGGAATTTGGGCAGTAGGCTTAATGGCAATGCGGTGTGTGGATGACGCTTAATAAGCATATTAAATGAACCCGTTCACTACTCCTCCTGTGGGCTTAATGTTCTGTCTGGAATAGTTGTTGTAAAATATTGTGTTAATGAACTGGCAGTGCACTTGTAATATTGTCGCTATAGGCTACTTTATTGAATCCGTTGAAGTTGCGAAAGCATCCGGTGAATATAACAATAACTGTGAACACTTGTTTTTGTGTCATGTGTGTGATGTGCCACCGGTGGCGGAGTGACATAAGGAAAGATCTGATGGTGATGCTGCATTACTCTAGCTCTGCGGTAATGCAAAGTGGTGTCTGTGTGCGCTGGTGTTGTTTCTGAACATCAACTGTCTTGTTGTTGATGATATGCAGTAGCACATATTGTGGCTGTGTTCGGCTGTATTGGTACCTAATATGACATTTGTGTGCATGTCCGAGTGTTTGGGGGGGTTGGCCGCTGGTGGAGTTTGTTACTGAAGACCCTGACTTATACCCCATGGTAAGCTACTGATATTAACACAATAAACCTTATGTAGGGGCTGGTCCTAACATACAGTGTAGTATATGGACCATAGTCCATATACTACAATGCAGTTGTATTCTTAAACACACGTTTTTTAGGGAGCTAATCCCTCCTAGTTAGAGTTGTCTCACAAAGAGCCGACACGTTCGTATACGACATTGGTTCTGCTCCACTGTTAACTTGTAAAGTCTCCTCGAGGATCTGCTCTCCTTGGCCTCCACTGTGCTCCTCAAGGCAGGCTCTTTACCCTAATCCTCACAAGCTATGAATCAGCGCCCACTTCCTGCCACAAACCGATCCCCCGTCATTGCATTGAAAAAAGGAAAAGAGGAGCGACATTTTGGGGGAGACGGAAGGGAAATGGTCGTTAGATTAGCGCGAGCCAGGACAGAAACACTTATAAAAAGAACCATATAGGAATGGGAGCAGGGGGTGTGAAGGAGGGAGGGAAGGGTGAGAGGCAGAAGCACCAAGAGCAGAATGATGACCGGCCATGACATGTCGAAAATATAAACCCAGTCTGGTTCTGACGACAGGTAACGGCCTTTACTCCCGCCACTGAGGAAGTATTTTGACTTTTATTGGTTTCATATGACACGACAGAGCCATTTTAAGACGTTGTAGACGGCCTGGTAAAAAAGCTGTCTGCCCTCCCTCCATTAATGCCTCTGTGATCTTGGCCATATTTATAGGCACTGTCTCGTGTCACATGGCTTCCATTTCTCCACTTGTTAGGACCCCTGGGGCCAGCTTTACAAGCACAGCTACGGAGAGGTCAACAGAGGCCTTGTCTGTGGCCTGGTCATCGTAGAGGTGATGGGGGGGGGGAGGAGAGAGGGAGGGAGTGGAGAAGGAGAGGAGAGAGGGGGGAGAGAGGGGGGAGACGAGAGCAAAACAGAGGAGAGGATTGAAGGAAAGGAGAGAGTGGGAAGGAAAGGAGAGAAGAAGAAAGGGAGAGGGAGAAGAGAGGGAGAGTAATCAATACGTATAGAGAGATATATAAATACATGTAAAAATAAATAAAGATAAAAAAACATACAATTCAAAGTGAATGAACACATTGGAAAATCGATACGTTGGAAAAAAACGTCACTTCTTCTCACATCCCCTACTTCTATTCATTGTTTAGTATAATGCAGTTTAGTTAGTGGTTTTGGTCATTTTAGTTGAGATTTCCTGAAGTCAAAACCTCTGCTTGTGCTCTCGTGGTCTTACTGTTAAACCTTACATGTAGCTTTACAGCAGTGTAGCTGTTCCCCCCCCTCCCTCCTCCCAGAGGTCTGATCACAACGCCTCCACCCAGGCCTCTGACTCCTCCACACCTCAAGCATGTGGTGTGGAGCACATAGTTTTAGGGGGCACTAAAGACACACTGTTAAATTCCTTTAAAAGTTCCTAAAAGCATTTTTTTTCTCCTTCTCCTCCTTCCCCCTCTCTGGGTTTTACCCGTTTAACAACTATCGGGTTTCACACACAACGTGCGCGCACCTGGGTGGAGACAGAAGAAGCTTTGGTGGATTCCTTGTAAAGATGAAGAAGATGACGGGGAATGAGACGAAGAAAGGGGACGACCGTTCAAATTTATTGTTTCATCAGAGTGGGAGGTGTCTCTCTGACTTTATGACCCCCTCCCACTGACTACGGTGTGCGGAGCGAGATCTGAGAGACAGAGGTTAAATGTATAGAACCTGGTTCTTCTCAATAGTTGGTACCTTTATATGTCTTGTCACAATTAGCACTCAGTGCTGAAACCAAACTACTGCCATGAGAGTCAATCACGCCCAACGTGACAGAAGAGCAATGAGGTCAGCAAAGAAGTGCTAACAAAAAACGTGGAACCGATTACGAGCTTAACTTAGATTTAACTTATCTAAGTGCTATTGGCTTCATGCACCATGATACTCGCTGCATAAGAGGAGTTCTAGCATGTCTAAATCATGCACTTTGCTACACTTATTTCACATGGATGCACATGTTTTTCCCATTAAAAAAACCTAGATACCTGTTTTAAGTTAGGGAGAAGTTAATCTTGGTTCATAGTTAGTTCAAAGTTAGTTTGGAATCCAGGTCTGTCCTTGGTGAACCCCCACTGGCAGAAAGAAGGCAGAGCATCACGGGGTCAGACCCCAACACGAGGAGGTAAGGGTGGGGAGAGCCCTCTCCTTCTCCTATCTCGTAAAAATGATTTTTATTTGCTCTTTTCCCCCCTTTTATAGTGCTTCCCGTGTGTACAGGAAGGTATTTGAGAGCAGGATGAAGGCGTAAAGGAGAGCTGCTTCAAGATCTTTCTCCCTCACTCTCTCTCTCCCTATTTATCTCTCTCGTTCCCTCTCTCTCTCTCTTTCCCTATTTCTCTCTCTCGTCTCTCTCTCTCTCTCTCTCTCTCTCTCTCTCTCTCTCTCTCTCTCTCTCTCTCTCTCTCTCTCTCTCTCTCTCTCTCTCTCTCTCTCTCTCTCTCTCTCTCTCTCTCTCTCTCTCTCTCTCTCTCTCTCTCTCTCTCTCTCTCTCTCTCTCTCTCTTCTCTCTCTCTCCTCTCTCTCTCTCTCTCTCTCTCTCTCTCTCTCCCTCTCTCTCTCTCTCCTCTCTCTCTCTCTCCTTCTCTCTCTCTCTCTCTCTCTATCTCTCTCTTCTCTCTCTCTCTCTCTCTCTCTCTCTTCTCTCTCTCCCCCCTCTCTCTCCTCCTCTCTTCTCTCTCTCTCTCTCTCTCCTCTCTCTCTCTTCTCTCTCTCTCTCTCTCTCTCCTCTCTCTCTCTCTCTCGGGCGCGGGGGGGGGGGGGGGGGGGGGGGGGGGGGTCACGGTGGTTCCAACGTGAGAAAGGCTTTAGGGTGAAGTTCACAGGGGTCAGGCCACTCTCAATACTGCATGTCTGTAAAAATAGGTGACCTTTTCTGTCTTGTTGTGTTGGGTCCGACACAGTGTGCTTTTTTAATACAATCATAAAAGTCATCAATGTATAAACTCAGAATCCTTGGTGTGTTACAGAGGTCAAGAAAAGGTATTTGTTAAAATGTAGTTGATTCCTTAATGTTTTCGTTACCAGACCGATTTAAACTATATTGGCTTTGAATTACAAGAAAGAATTGATACAATATTATTTTGTGTTTTTGCCGGCTTTGCTATACCTACTACAGTCCACCACAACTTTAGCTTTGGTTAAACGCTGAGGTACTGAAGAGAATAGACTAGAAGCAACCAGAGCTGTAGTCTACAGTTGAGGCCATCGTTGTTGAAGAAGATAAATTGCTGCCAGGGAAAGAAAAAAAATCCCAAAGCAAATCACTTTTATCTCCTAGATCCTCCACCCTACTCTACTTAACAGACCAACAAAAGAAAATCAAAGGGAAGATGTTTAATTTAGATGTTATAAATCATCGGACATGGCTAGACGGATTAGAGGACTAGCTAGCTAGCGAAGGAGTGCCTCTTTCTGCTATCATCATATGAACCAATCTATTTTATTTACATTTGAATGACCAATCCAATCAGGAACTAAATACCGTAGTATCCCCTTTCATTTGGTTTGCTTCCTTTTCAGGGTTGATTGTCTCAGATTTTGTCCGTTGATCATTTTAACAGTGGAGAATGGCAACATTTGTGTGGATGGATAACATCACAAAATGCACTAAGCTTTTCATGATTGGATCAAGGAAACAAATGCACCAGTTTACCACAGTTACACATACTAAATCGCACAATATGGATTAATACAAAAATCTATTAATGTCCTAAGAATTTTGAGCATTTGAATTTTTGGGGTAGAAGCAACAGGATGGTTTAGGAGTTTCATCCCGCAGATATTTAATAACTCTCACTGTTGAACCAATAAAACAAGAAAGATACATATTGTATTAGTATTCTATGTATACAAAAAATGTTGTTTGTTAGATGCTGCTTGCAGTTTACCCAAAACACAATCTTTGTTTATAATTTTCAGAAGTCAATTTCTCTTCTACATCCATGAACCTTTGTTGTTGTTGTTGTTGTTGCTTTCAATAGAGTCTACCCCTTTAAGCATCAATCCAATAAAATAGATCCAAACTGGACATGTTTGGAGAGGCCCGGTGGCACCAGTAATCACTGTGGATGGAGTTAGATTAGGCTTGATCAAATTAAGGATCATTTGGGCATAAACTACAATGAGACACCCCCACATGTAATCCCCGCACCATGTTTAATCCATGAGCCATGCTTGGCGGCCGCAGCAGGAGGAGAAAGGAGGAGATGATACATTGTAATCCCTAGGTCTCCAGGTCATTGAGCTGCAGTGTGTAAAGACATGTAAAGATTAGACATGTTGCCCTGCCGTTTGAAGGCTTAGAGTTCATCGGGGTCAGAACATTGAAGAACCACAATGGGGATCTGTCATGGGGCTTTGATTGACTGGATCTTTATTAGCAACAGTGGTAATGCATTTGGCAATTTTGAGAAAGTAATATAATGAATAATTTAACAAAATAATGTAAAAATGATGTATGTTAAGTGGTGCCAATGACAACCCTACAAAACTATAGTTTCCTTAATAGAAATATCATAAACAAATATGACAATATGCTAAATCAACTCTTTGATACCCTTTACCCATACGAGCAAATTCACTTCAGTGTATAGTTTCATGATTCATTATCAAAATAATATATAACCACAGCTTCTGTTAGCCACCAGGTACAGGATTCCACATTTGACAATGTACTGCAAAACATGAACAATACAGTCAGCCATCATTTCTAACAAATGATTCTATTCTGAGTCACTGCTTCGATAAGTCTCACACTTCAGCACATTTCACTTGTCACTAGAGATCCAAATCTGGTGTCGCAATGACAAAATCAATGGAGCTCATGAGACCTAACGTTTTCTTTACAGGAAACACTATAGCTTTCGCAGGAATTCTCAGTTTTGAGTTTCCAAATGACTGCAGTGAATAAAAAGCTGACGCTTTGAGCGGCACCTAGATTTGAAAGACGCTTCATTGATCGGAGGGAGGCGACGTACAGCGGCCACGGGTGAGCGAGGCAATGAGGCAGGACACATTGACTCAGCATATAGGGTTTGATATTCCTCAATGATATGCTAGGGTTACCATGGAGCATTACATATTCCCATGTATAAGTTAAATGGTTTGCATATAGGCATTGCAAATCCAGTTATAGAGACAAATGTACAGCTGCAGAATTGTATTTTAATACAATATCTGTCAAATTGAATCCAGAAAGCCCTGGCATTGTCATTGAAAAGTTTTGAAATGCTAACAAATCATCTTCACAAAATGTTAATACAATACATGTTCATGTGTTCTATCTCATTTACATTTAGCAGACGCTTTTATCCAAAGCGACTTACATCAGTTAATACACACATTGACACGCCGACGGCAGAGTCTACCATGCAAGGCGACAGCCAGCTCGTCAGGAGGAGTTAGGCACATCAACACTCAGCTAGTAATCAAACTAGCAACCTTTCTCTTACAAGACAACTGCTCT
>OLKM01006689.1:12500-13628 GCA_900291075.1 Melanogrammus aeglefinus
TATCTCCCATACCGTCCTCTCTATCCAACTCTATAATAAAGCATTAAAAATTAACATAAACATGAACCCTACTGGAGGTTCTTGGTCCATATTGTTCTCATGCCAGTGCCGGGCCGTGGTCCCAGAGGTACGTCAGGGAACAGCGGTGGACCAGGAAACACATGCAGTGCACGCGTTTCCTGGTCCTCCGTACTTTTCATCCAATATTGCTTGCAATATTTCTGATGATTCACCATGTTTAATTTAATTGATCAATTATTTTTATTTTACATTCTGAGAGACACAGAAACTAAATTGAGGTTCATTTGTGAAAAGGCACTGATATGTGTATGATGTTTATTGTGCCTTAACCAACTAAAATCTGTTTCTCTCTCTCTCTCTCTCTCTCTCTCTCTCTCTCTCTCTCTCTCTCTCTCTCTCTCTCTCTCTCTCTCTCTCTCTCTCTCTCTCTCTCTCTCTCTCTCTGTCGTTGTCACAGCCAGGAGGAACAGCTCTGGTCAATCAGAGATCTATGGCTTCCCTAAATCAGGTGGATGACTACTCTAGAGTACTGAGCAGCCTACTTCCATAGCCAATCCAACTTGCAATATTAATCTAAGTAGCTCTCAATCAAAGTCAAACAATCATTGTTCAATGTCTCCCCCCCACCCCACCCCCCCGACCCCCACCACCCCCCCCCCACCCTTCTCCACCCCTTCCCAAACATACAGCGATCTCGTCAAATCGCCTGCAAGTATTGAAACCCAGCAATTAAACGTGAGGAGAGGATTGAATAAGCAGGCGTAATCACCAAGTGCGAAGAAAACCTTGTGCACAATAGTCGCACAGTGAATTCAAGAAGTTTCAACAATGACATGTTTTTTATTGATAATTTAATTATCCTTCAGCAGCCACGCTCCTCCTTATCCAAAGGATCCAAGCATAGGCTGGAAACAATGGAGCATTCAACAGAGTCGTAAGTGACCTTAACTACAATGATGGCCAACAACATGTGTAGAGACCTATAGACAAAACTTTGAGTTTATCATCAAATTTATATAGTTTTACATTTGTAGTTTCATTCCACTCCCCTTCTACAATAGGCAATTTGAATGCATACACAGCATCATCTGATAGTCTTGCTCATCC
>OLKM01006690.1:0-13627 GCA_900291075.1 Melanogrammus aeglefinus
ATAATTGAATAAAAACTATGGACTTACCTGTAAAGTATGTTCACTCAAGCACCCCACCACTTTGCATATTACCAACAGAGAAGTGAGCACCTATAAAGAGAAGACAAACATGAGTGCTCTAATGGAAATAGAAAATGGATGAAATGATATTGGGGCCGGGGCATCTGAATCCATCATGCCTGTTTACCCTGTGAAAGTAAAAAACAAAAAAAGGTAAGTGATTGAAACTTACATTTTACTAGATCCGGGAAGTACTGACACCTTTTGTATGAAAGCCCTCCTCCAGCAGCTTCAGATGACTGAAAGGACAACCTACATACTGCTTCGTACAATGAACAGACAACAAGTTGTTAGGACATCAGTTGCCTGCGTTCTGGAAATAAGCGCACTGGAAAGCGGAAAGTTCTTTGAACTCCCAGATACTTAATCACGAAAAGAAATCCCTGTGAAAAAGGAAAGCATACCTACTGAAATGGACGCGGTACAATGGTCGTACTTAAAAAGAAAAAAAAAAGAAAAGCTCCCTCAGATTGATGCCGATATTGGCCAGCTGATTGGCAGCAAGGTACCAAAGGCCCTGGAACCACGTATGGTTTTCAGCTGTCAAGAAAATGGATCTCATGCCTTTTAAACTGCCTTGGGTGGACTGTAAATGGACCTCTAAGGAAGACAAGTCTCTCAAATGTTGGAAAACCCATTGTTTTGGCCCACAAGATCTCTATGGTAAGGATGGAAGAGAACAGCAATTAAAATATGACTTTCCAGAACGTCAGTATGCGGAGCACCTGAAAATGTCACAAGAGGATCACAAGTTCGTCAAATTGGTAGATGGGCATTACAGGATTGGATTGCCATTGAGGAATGGAGACACTGAATTCCAGAACAATCGCTCAGTTGCTGTACAAAGAGCCTTAAACTTGAAGAGAAAGTTCTCTGAACTTGAATATGAATGAATAACATTCAATGAGGAATACAATACGTCTATGGCCAACATTTTGAGCAAAGTGTTTGCTGTTCCAGTGTCACCTCTGGATAAGGCTAAGGCATGCCAGGTCAAGAGATTTTATAAACCACATCATGGGGTGTATCACCCTAAAAAACTCAAACTGAGGGTAGTATTTGATTGTGGTGCTACTAGTGTTGTAGTACTCGAGAATGGTCTTGGTCTCGAGACCGGTCTCAAGACCGCATTTTCAAGGTCTTGGTCTCGTCTCGGTCTCGACTGCATTTTTACTCGGTCTTGTCTCGGTCTCGGTCGAGCTGGTCTCGGGATTTTTTTGTCAAGACCAGCCGAGACCACAGCTGCTGTGATTATTTTTTTTAAACCGCAAGAACTTCCCGAATTAAAATGTAGTGTTTACGCTGCCACCTACGTGTCAGAGAGGAGAAAAAGAGGGAGAAAGGAAGGCACCGGCTGCGGCAGAGATGCCGTCAAAGTCATCAATCATTCAATTTTCAACCCACATTTATCTAGCCTATGTTTTCGTTCCAGGTGACGGTAAAAGTTTGACGTCGCCCCAGCCGCCGGCGAATGTAACTTTATGTTACACTCGGCGGAGCGTCTTTTCTTCCCAGTTAATTTAAGCTTGTAGCTAAACATCATAAAGATAAAGCTGTCTGATTTTTGGCCCGATTTCCTCCTGAGAGAGAGAAAGAGGGGGGAGGAAGAGAGGGGGGGAGGGAGAGGAGGGGGGGAGAGAGGAGAGACTGAATCATTTTGGGAAAAATGACAACAAAAAAATCATGTAGGCAACAGTAATTTTTTTGTTTGTTTTGTTTGTTTCATCATCAGAGAATCACATTTCAAGTGTTGGTTCTTCATACAATTGGTTGTAACAGCATCATTGCTGCTGTTTTTAAAGCACAGTGTGTAAAAAGGGTTAGTAGGCTACTTCTGCAGGCTGGTTGGCTTTACCAACAGTTTGAAATACATTTATTTTTCAATATGACAAATAGACTATAATTCTTCTGTTTGGTCTCGGTCTTGGACTTGGTCTCGCCCCTCCACGGTCTTGGTCTTGTCTTGGTCTCAGCCCCTCAAAGTCTTGGTCTTGTCTTGGTCTCGGTATACTCTGGTCTCGGCCTTGTCTTGGTCTCGGGTTAGGTGGTCTTGACTACAACACTAGGTGCTACTCACGGGGGGTGCAAGTCTCAATGCCAAGCTTCTCCAAGGTTCAGACTTAACCAATAGTCTGATTTGCATTCTCACAAGACTTCTCACAAGGTCCCAGAAAAAAACACTCATGCGGCATGGGATACTATCATTAGTGAGTTACGTTTATGATCCGCTGGGTTTGGTGGCCAATGTTATCCTGTCAGAGTTGGGATCGAGCCCGGATCTGTAAATCCACAGTTCTACTCAAAACCCAGTTAACAAAAGGGAAGGGTATAGACTGAAGTGCAGAGAGGGTTAACTGAAGTGTTGTTTATTATAAAAAAAATTCTTTGGGCAAAAACACAGAAGATCCCAAAATTCCAAAGCGAGGGCAGAATCCAAAAAGGGCAACAACAAGTCCAACAGAGAAGGCAAATGGTAAACTCAAAAACAGGTTAATCTTTGTCCAAAAAGACAATAGTTCAAAACGTCATACCAGAGGGGCAAAATCCAAGTGGGTAGTCCAGAGAGCAGGCAAGCAGTCAAAGCACAGAGAATCAATAATAATGTCCTATACAAGACTTTGCTGGGGTCAGAGTACAAACGTGGCACATCAAAGACTAAGGACTGAACATGAACACAGGCAAAAGCAGGGCTTAAATACAAGGTTTAGTTGGTCATGTGACAGGAGAAACAAGACACAGGTGACAGGAGTAATAGGCAATGCAAGGAAACAGAAAATACTTAAATAACACATGCACGGCCACTAGATGCCGCCAAAGTCCAAAGTGCAAAAAAAACATTTTTCAAAACCATGACAAATCCTCCCTGCTAGACAGATCTTGCAGGAGGTCTGCAGGTTGAAACTTAGATTTGACCAGAAGATTCCTGAAAATCATGAATAAACATGGTTGAATTGGTTCAGAGACTCAGACCCTCTATCAGACTACAAGGTTAGAAGATTATACCTGATGGTTTTACACAGAGTCTCATCGCAGCTTCATCACTTTGCTGATGCTAGCGAAAATGGATATGGCACTGTCGAATGATGAACCAGCACCATCAAGTTCACTGTGCTTTCCTCATGGGAAAACCTAGAGTTCTTCCCCTGAAATCTGTGACCAGGCTTCATTTCATATTCCCATATGGTGTGGCTTCCCCACTCATGCACTGACCAATCACAACACACTGTCACGCCGCGCCCTGCTACGCGGTCCACTACCGCCATCTAGTGGCCAATAACGGCGGCGTTTCCTTTCCCTCGCACACCTGTCGGCAGTTTGGGAATCATCCCTTCCCTACTTCAGCCTGGGTTCTCCGACCAGCCGGCGCCAGTTCGTCTTTACCCTTGTCTAGGTAGTATCGATCCCACTAGCGTTATTGAAACTCTGTCTCTTAGTCTGTTCCCCTTGGTAACATTCTCTCTCCCTCCTAGTTATCCTCCTGCCACCGAACCCCTGCCTGCCTGACTACCCGCCTATTGCCGAGCCCTTGTCTGCCTGCCTGCCTGCTCGTTATCCGACCCCCGCCTGTCTGACTCTCCTGCCGGTTCCTGATCACCGCTTGTCTGACTATCCTGCCTGCTCTCCGACCCCCGCCTGTCTGACTCTCCTGCCGGTTCCTGATCCCCGCCTGTCTGACTATCCTGCCTGCTCTCCGACCCCTGCCTGTCTGACTCTCCTGCCGGTTCCTGATCCCCGCCTGTCTGACTATCCTGCCTGCTCTCCGCCCCCTGCCTGTCTGACTCTCCTGCTGGTTCCTGATTCCCATCTGTCTGACTATTCCGCCTGCGTGCCATTAAACCCCGTTCCTTGACCCTGTCTCCGTCTACCTGTGTCCTGCGCTTGGGTCCCAACGCTCGCCCCCTTAACAGTACGAACTGGCCAAGATGGACCCAGCGGACACCGAGACATTCCGCCAAGTTATCTCCCGCCAAGGTACACTTCTGGGTCAGCACGACCAGATCCTGCAGGAGATCACGTCCAATCTCCGCGAGCTGACGACCTCTTTTCGCTCCCAGCGCCTTGCCTCTCCAGAGCTTTCATCGTCCGCTCCAGGACATTCGGTTTCTTTCCATTCGCTTTGACAACCGTCTGAGCGAACGCCGCAGGGAGAGAGGCTTCCGTCCCTCCTCTACGCACTCGCTCGAGCCACCCGCACCACCTCGGCCCCCTCCTGCGTCTTTCGCCCCACCTCGCCGTGAGCGGAGACTCTCTCCCGAGCCTATGCAGATCGGACGCACGCATCTCTCCCCTGAGGAGAGGGAGCGTCGTATGCGCTCCGGTTCCTGTCTCTACTGTGGCCTCATGGGCCATCTCCGGTCAGGTTGCCCCTCTCTTTCGGGAAAAGACCGGGCTTGCCAGTAACCCGAGGGATAATGGCGAGCCGCTCCATTAACCCCTCGGTCTCCCGCCCCCTCCTGGAAGCTGTCCTCCTGTGGCAGGACCAAGCCCTCCCGCTCTCTATCCTGCTGGACTCCGGAGCAGATGAGAGTTTTATCGATCGGGATTTGGTCCTTCGGTGGAAGATCGACACGGTGCCGCTTGACCTCCCCATCGAAACCCAGGCGCTAGACGGGAGGACACTCACGCGGGTGCAGCACCGCACCGTCCCGGTGAACCTACTCGTCTCCGGGAACCACCACGAGTCCATCTCTCTCCTCTGAGTGATTACCAGCGCCCTTCTTCCTCCCGGTCGCCCTGGGTTACCCCTGGTTTTAACATTAAACCCCAGATCGATTGGGCAACCGGGTCGTGTTCGGTCCTGGAGTCCTCACTGCCTGTCCGAGTGTTTTGCGGTCCGCCAGTCACCTCGGGCACCTGCACTCGAGTCTGCCCCGCACCTCCTAACATTGTCCCCGTTCCGGAGGAGTACCACGACCTGGAGGAGGTGTTCAGTAAGTCCGCGCTTTGTCCCTCCCCCCCCACCGTCCTTCGACTGCGCTATCGACCTCCTTTCCGGGGCTCCCCTCCCGGGGAGTCGCCTGTTCAACCTTTCTCGGCCGGAGCGTGAGTCTATGGAGCAGTACATCGGGGAATCCCTCTCCGCTGGGATCATCCGCCCATCCTCCTCTCCGGTAAGAGCGGGGTTCTTCTTCGTGGGGAAGAAGGACGGCTCGCTTCGTCCCTGCATCGTCTACCGTGGACTAAATAGCATCACGGTGAAGAACAAGTATCCCTTGCCCCTCATTAGTTCCGCCTTCGTTCCCCTCCATGGTGCCGTGGTCTTCACCAAACTTGACCTGCGCAACGCAAACCACTTGGCTCGCATCCGGGAGGGGGATGAGTGGAAAACCGCGTTTAACACACCGTTGGGTCACTTCGAGTACCTTGTGATGCCCTATGGGCTCACCAACGCCCATGCTGTCTTCCAGTCATTGGTCAACGATGTCCTCCGGGACATGCTGAACCGCTCGTGTTCGTTTATATCGACGATATATTGATCTTCTCGAGATCCGTGGAGGAGCACCGGGTTCACGTCCGGCAGGTCCTGCAGCGTTTGCTGGAGAATCGCCTATATGTCAAGGCGGAGAAGTGCGAATCCCACGTGCCTTCCGTCTCCTTTCTGGACTATATCATCGGTCAGGGCCAGATCAAGATGGATCCCTCTAAGGTCTCTGCGGTGGCTGAGTGGCCCACTCCCCTCGACCCGCAAGAGACTACAGCAGTTCTTGGGATTCGCCAATTTTTACCGGCGGTTCATTCGGGGCTACAGTCAAGTCGCGGCACCTCTCACATTCTTGACCTCTACCAAGAGCCCCTTTTCATGGACCCCGGAGGCTGAGACCGCGTTCCGGGACCTCAAGCACCGTTTTGTCTCTGCCCCTATACTTACCCAACCCGATCCCGCTCTCCAGTTTGTGGTGGAGGCCGACGCTTCTGACTCCGGGATGGGCGCGGTTCTCTCCCAGCGCTCCACCTCCGACCAAAAGCTTCATCCCTGCGCCTTCTTCTCCCGCCGGCTGTCCCCGCCAGAGAGGAACTACGACGTCGGTAACCGCGAGCTTTTGGCCGTAAAACTCGCGTTGGAGGAGTGGCGGCAATGGCTGGAGGGAGCTGACCATCCGTTTATTGTCTGGACCGACCACCGTAACCTGGCTTATATTCAGTCGGCTAAGAGACTAAATTCCCGACAGGCCAGGTGGGCCTTATTCTTTGGGCGATTCAATTTTGCCCTCACCTACCGTCCCGGGTCCCAGAACGGCAAGCCGGATGCCCTGTCTCGCCTGTACTCCTCCCGAGGACCCCTGTGCTCCGATCCGAAGGCATCCTGCCCCCCGACTGTCTGATCGCCACACTCACCTGGGAGATTGAGTCCGCGGTGCGCCGGGCGCAGAGGCAGCAGCCAGACCCTGGTTCTGGTCCTTCGAATCGCCTGTTTGTCCCAGACGCTGTTCGGTCCAGGGTACTACTCTAGGCTCATGCCTCCAAGCTCACCTGCCACCCAGGAATCACCCGTACACTGGACTTCATTCGCCGGCGGTTCTGGTGGTCATCCATGGACGCGGACGTCCGCGCGTTCATCGCGGCATGCGCGACCTGCGCGCGGAACAAAGACAATCAACACGCCCCCGTTCCGGTCTGCTTCGCGCCTACCCATTCCGAGCCGACCTTGGTCCACGTCGCCCTGGATTTTGTCACCGGTCTGCCCCCGTCCGAAGGTAACACCACCATCCTCACCGTGATTGACCGGTTCTCCAAGCCGCAAACTTCATCGCGCTCCCCAAGCTCCCCTCCTTGAGGGAGACCGTGGACCTCCTGGTCCGTCACGTGTTTCGCCTTCACGGCATCCCGGCGGACATCGTTTCCGACAGGGGCCCAGTTCACCTCCTCTCAGGTGTGGGCGCGCTTTCTGCCGCGGCTCTTGGGGGCCACGCCCAGCCTTTCCTCTGGGTTCCACCCCCAGTCCAACGGACAATCGGAGCGGGCCAACCAGGAGATGGAGGCGGCGCTCCGCTGTGTCTGCACGACGCCGCCCCTCTTCCTGGAGCTCTCAGCTCACCTGGGTAGAGTATGCACATAACACGCTGGTCAACGCGTCCTCCGGCGTATCCCCATTCATGGCCTCGCTGGGTTATCAACCGCCCCTGTTCCCGGAGTTGGAGGAGGAGATCTCTGTCCCGTCGGTCCAGGCTCACATGCGCAGGTGCCGGCGTACGTGGAAGCGCACACGCGCGGCGTTGCTCCGCGCATCCGCTCGCTCCCAGCTACAGGCCAATAGGCGCCGCCTGCCTGCTCCTCAGTACGCCCCCGGGCAGAAGGTGTGGCTTCGGGCTAAGGACCTCCCGTTGAAGGGGATCGCTCCCAAAATCTCTCCCCGGTTTATTGGCCCCTTCGTGATCGAGAGTATTGTCAACCCCTGTGCCGTTCGTCTCCGACTCCCTCCGTCCCTCCGTATCCACCCAACCTTTCGCGTTTCCCAGGTCAAGCCCGTCTCCACTAGCCCGTTGTCCCTCCCGCCCTTCCCCCCCCCTCCCAGGTTCATCGACGACCACCCGGCGTGGACGGTCCGGCGCCTTTTGGACGTTCGATGCCGCGGCTGGGTCAGCAGTATCTCGTCGACTGGGAGGGGTACGGTCTGGAGGAGCGCTCCTGGGTTCCCCGAAGGAATATCCTGGATGCCTTGCTCATCCGGGACTTCCACCGGGACCATCCGCCTGATGTTGGGCGTCCGCCGAGAGGCGTCCGTAGAGGGGGGGGTACTGTCACGCCGCGCCCTGCTACGCGGTCCACTACCGCCATCTAGTGGCCAATGACGCCGGCGTTTCCTTTCCCTCGCACACCTGTCGGCAGTTTGGCAATCATCCCTTCCCTACTTCAGCCTGGGTTCTCCGACCAGCCGGCGCCAGTTCGTCTTTACCCTTGTCTAGGTAGTATCGATCCCACTAGCGTTATTGAAACTCTGTCTCTTAGCCTGTTCCCCTTGGTAAAATTCTCTCTCCCTCCTAGTTATCCTCCTGCCACCGAACCCCTGCCTGCCTGACTACCCGCCTACTGCCGAGCCCTTGTCTGCCTGCCTGCCTGCCTGCTCGTTATCCGACCCGCCGCCTGTCTGACTCTCCCTGCCGGTTCCTGATCACCGCCTTGTCTGACATTCCTGCCTGCTCTCCGACCCCCGCCTGTCTGACTCTCCTGCCGGGTTCCTGATCCCCGCCTGTCTGACACTATCCTGCCTGCTCTCCGACCCCTGCCTGTCTGACTCTCCTGCCGGTTCCTGATCCCCGCCTGTCTGACTATCCTGCCTGCTCTCCGCCCCCTGCCTGTCTGACTCTCCTGCTGGTTCCTGATTCCCGCCTGTCTGACTATTCCGCCTGCGTGCCATTAAACCCCGTTCCTTGACCCTGTCTCCGTCTACCTGTGTCCTGTGCTTGGGTCCCTACGCTCGCCTCCTTAACACACACTGACCAATCACAACACTCAATGCTTCAGGCCTCGAAGTTGGACACCTCCGTGTCCCCCATCCCAGTTCTCCATTAACTAAACATGTACTTTACACTGACCCTAACCCTGACCCTAACCCTAACCCACTACATTACAGTTTAAATAATTAACGTCTTAAACCTCACAGTTATATACAGTATGTAGGGGGCAGGAGAGTTTAACATAATTGTTCTTTCAGGTGTAGGTGTTGGAGATCAGGGCCCAGTTTCCCGGAATCATCGTTAGCCTAAGTGGATCGTGAACTGCGTCATACTAGGATCATACAGTTTTCACACCGTTTCCCGAAAGCATTGTTGTTAACGAACGTCGTGAAAACGCATGTAAGCCTCTATACGCATTGGCGTTCCAGCGGGCATTCTGTGTACTTGATCTATTAAACACTCAGTGAATGCCAGCTTGACCATTGCCAAAGTTCCCGATTATACTCATAGATACTGTTAGATTTACAGCAAGATAGAGACATGTTGAAGTCAAAGTACACATATTTATTTGCGCATTAACATTCCATGAGGCCTAGTAACGATCAAACGCCACCCCATGCATATGTATACAATAAATGATACGCATTGCTCGTTGTGTGTGATGTGCTTCGAGCATGTACTTGCTGTGGCACCGATTGACAGCATCTGTTATAATATGTTATGTTTTCAATGACAGAAGACATAGGCTCTAGCATCTGCTGAGACCATCGCGTGTCAGAGAATTTCGGCAGGCTCACTTTGTGTTGCATTTACCGCAAGGGCTGTACCTGAACGTGCACTGTCCAAAAAAATTTATGGAACCTTGCGGCGACGACGACACAGCGGCTGAGGGCTGATGATGGAATTGGCCGCTAACGTGGCCAATTAAACCTCGGTCTTGCAGAACCCAAAGACGGCTTCAATTGAATCTGTCGTCACAAGCTATTGCGTTGTGTCGGTCAACCTCCAACAATACCTCAAAAGTTCACGCATACAGATATACACACAAGATAAAAAAGAAAACCACCCACACACCCACACACACCCGTAAACAGGGTTCAAAATTAGCGGTCACCAGTCGCCAGTGGCGACTAACTTTGAACCTTTGGCGAGTGAAGGAAGCCGGCTAACCGGCCACTCTGGCGAGTGAAAAAAAATAGTGTCCGGTCAAAACTACTTTGATGTTCCTCCCGCCCCGGCTGTGACGGCTTGGGGTGTGTGCCGATGTCGTGCAGATCTTCAAGCTCACAACATGCTGTAAAGCAAGGATTTGTGAGCTTGTAGATTTGCGATCCGCCATTTTCTCTTTTAGTTCCGCCCAGTATCCAGGAGACCGAGACGCGATTTGTGTGTTCAGTTCCGACAAGCGGTTAAGGAGAAGAGGAACAAACAACAGAAAAGACCATAAGGCCTTTGGCACGTAACTGTTTCCCCGGTCGAAAATGTGAAGGCACATTCCGGTGAGTGTGTTCCCACCCTTCCAAATCCCCGGAGAACGGAGAAAAACAACCAGGCTAATCACCGTAACGACGTAGCGACCACCGCCGAGACTGCTGTGAGTAAAGCCCCTGACACACCGCCCCGACACGACCAGACGCCGACGCCCGCTGCCCCGACGGTCGTCCAGTTGCCTCTCGTGGAGACGCGTCGGAGGAGGAAGCAGTGAAACAACACTGCCCACCGCCCACATCCCGAGGACACAGCAGTCTGATATTGTTCGCCGCGGGCGATGCCAATAATTCTTCCATACCGCGGGTGGCGCTAAGTCTCGTGCCCCGTTATCCGAAACATGAAACAGAAATGACCTAAACCGAGAAACCATAGAAGAAACCAGGTTGGAATAAACAAAGCAACAAAACAGCTTTGTTTAATTTTTGAGCAGGACTTTTTGGACGTTTTGGAAAAAAATCGTCACGTTGCTCGTCACGTTGGCTGCTCTCGGGCTCGTTGTTGTTGCCCGAAGACATCGCAGGAGGGAAAAAAGTATAAAAATAACCATCGTGCACTCCCTGCCCCTCATCCCCCTCCACACCACCGCGCTGATTCCGCTACCGGCGGGCACCGCCCGTCATTAAATCTCATAGATGCACCATCAGCCATTTCGAGTACCCCGACGAGTCTACTCTCCCGACGGCGACAAGTCCCGACTGAGCATGTTGAATCGGCCCGACGAGACCCGAGGTGCTTTCCGACGGCTGCCCGATGGAAAGGAACCACACCCAACCGACGCGGGTTACGACGCCGTCCGACTGGTGCGACCGACGAGGCGCGACAACGCGACCCGTCGGCTTGCGTGTGTTCCCTGGCTTTACCTCTAGAAAGTTCAACCAGAGATGGTTTCACGACAGAATCAGTCAACAAGAGAAGTAAGTGAAAGTACAAGGTTGATTAGTTGATTTATCTGCTTTAACAATGCAAGTTAATACATTAAATGTTCATTCATTTTTAGCAGAGGAAAGTAATGTTTTATAAATAAACTTTAAAGAAAAAAAAGGCAAATTTGATCATTCCCTTATTCCACGCAATAATATGGCTAATAATTGCTATGATATGTGATAAAAATGCTTAATGAGATGTATCTATATTACATTAACACATGTAAAAATTATACAATACAGCATGAAAAATATACAAACGCCTATACATAATTTTTGGCCAGCTAAAAATCTTTTTGGCAGTAGTTTTAAAGCTCACTAGCCGTTGGCCAGGTGAGCAAAAGGTAGTTAGTTTGAACCCTGCCTGTAAACAACCACACACACACACACGCACATGCACACACACGCACACAACCACACACACAAACACACTTATATTTCCTCCCGACTCCAGTGACTCTGACTTCCGCTGACTTCTGTAGACTCCCGACTCCTCCCGACTCTCGACTCCCGCTGACTCCCAATTCCTCCTGACTCTTGACTCCCGACTCCTGCTGACTCCCGTTGACGCCCTCCTGACTCCTGCTGACTCTGGACTCCTGCTGAATCCTCCCGACTCTTCCGGACTCCCGCTGACCCCGGACTTCTGCTGACTCCGGACTCCTACTGACTCCTCCCGACTCTTTCAGATTCCCGCTGATTCCTGACTCCCGCTGACTCCAGACTCCTGCTGATTCCTCCCGACTAATGCTGACTCCAGTTGACTCCCTCCCGACTCCTGCTGACTTCCGACTCCTGTGACTCCCGACTCCCCCCGACTCTCCCCGACTCCCAACTCCTCCCGATTTCCGCTGACTCCCAACCCCTGTTGTCTGCTGACTCCTGCTGACTCCCGACTCGCCTCCGACTCTCCCGTCGTGGCCCACTGACTCAGGGCGTCCTGCGTGCTTCGACTCCCGACTTCTGTCTTGACTCCCGACTCCTGCTGACTCTTCCCGACTCCTGTTGACTCCCTCCCGACTCCTGCTGACTCCCGACTCCTGCTGAATCTTCCTGACTCCTGTTGACTCCCTCCCGACTCCTGCTGACTCGTAATCCCCTGCTTGAACGTTCTCCAAACAATCTCCGAGAGTCTCGCTGGACTCAGATCCTTGACTTGCTGCCTGACTCCCTGCTGACTCCCAACTCCTGCTGATTCCTGACTCTTGCCTCCACCGGGTAGCTGCGTTGCTGTTCTTCCCGACTCATTGCTGTCTCGCCGTACTTTGCTGGACCTTCCTTTCCAACTCCGCTGACTCTCCCCGACTCCTGCTGACTCACGCTGACTCCCGACTCCTGCTGACTCCCGGACTCCTTATCCAACTGTGTCCCGTTCTCCTTTTTGCCCCCTGGACTTTACCTTTCGGTGGGGTCAGTGTTTCCCGTCTCCTGGTCCGCTGACTCTTATTACACTCACACAAACATACACACACAAACACACACACACACACACACACATTATTGACTTCCAACTCCTGTGACTCCCGACTCCTCCTGACTCTTCCCGACTCCCAACTCCTCCGACTTTATCACCATCCTGACCCTCTCTCGTACTCCTGATTTGTGACTCCCGATCTTCTTCGTGGACTCCCACAACTCCTCTGCGACTCTCGCGACTTCCCACCCTTGATTCCGGGCTCCTTCGGACTCTTGACTCCGGACTCCTGCTGACTCCCAACTCCTGCTGACTCCTCCCGACTCCTGTTGACTCCCTCCCGACTCCTGCTGACTCCCGACTCCTGCTGACTCCTGAATCCTGCTGACTCCTCCCGACTCTTTCGGACTCCCGCTAAATTCTGTTTAATTGTTTTAAGTTTTCAACAATATTTATTTCGAGCGGTCGGTTCGATTAGCAAGCAGACGTGAGCTTGGCTTAGTATACAAAAGAAGGTGCAATTCAAATGTAGCCTAGGGCTACTACGAGCGGACTAATAACTGACTATTCTCAATAGCCTTACCGCCCAATTCCGGTCATTGCGGTGTCACTGAAAGAATAAACAGCCCTTCTTAGTAAGACAAATCAGATCAGCAGCATCAATATCAACAAAGTTTGCTGCATTGTAAAAATAAAGCATTTCTGAAGCCTCTAAAAAAGTAAACGAAATAATTAAAATATATGAAACGTTTTTGTTTGTTTTTTAAGAATTTTTTTTTTTCATAACGCCATGCCTGGTAAAAAAGTAAATGACACGGTCGCATACGACTTCATCGACAACGCTGTCCAAGCATTACATTTACATTTAGGGCATTTTCAGGCGAGGCGCTCTTTATCCAAAGCGCACTTTCGATAAGGATATATTTGTTCGCCTATAAGAGTTAACCATTGCGCTGTTCAATACATAAGATGTTTGAATAGAACCTAGCTAGGCGCTACTAAGCAATCCGCTAGGCTATACCCCTTTCCCCATGATTACAGCTAGTGTTAGCCTAGCTACCGCAAGATCATGCTACACAATTAAGTACTATGTAAAAATAAAACTAAACGGTACATTAAGTGATGTACGATTTTTATTTAGTGTCGTACAGTCAAGGGCCAACGTACAACACACAATGGTGCAGGAGGCTGGGAATGGCTATGCGAGTTAGGCTTGAAACTGACGATTGGTGGTGGATGGCAACTTTTTCCGCGAGGACAGGATCTCACGGAGGCAGATGCAAATGGAGATTGTGATATATATAATAAATATACTCTCTTCTCACAAATATTATTCAATGCGT
>OLKM01006691.1:0-13627 GCA_900291075.1 Melanogrammus aeglefinus
AACAAAAGCATGCAGGGGAAAAACACGAATCTCATGCACATGAGTGACCGTATTGATGGATTCAGGGGGAATTCACCAGAGATTTGTTCAATCTCTGGTGACACCTGGCAGCGGCATCAGCCGCACTGCAAAGACCAGTTCACACTGCTGCAACTTTTCCCCTGCGACGTTCCAAAACAGTCTCGTTGCAAGTATTCGAGGCGAATCTTTGGTCCGAACTGGGCTTAACAACATCATTTCCGGAATCACTTTTCCTTGCACCTTGTTTACTTTGCACCAGACAAATAAAGCACCAAATGAGATTTTAAAAAGGTTGGGAAGTTTACTTACAACACTATTGACATGGTTAGTAGCAGTGTTGAACAAGTTACTTTAAAAAATCAGTTACAGTTACTAGTTACATCTTCCAAAAAGTAACTAAAGTAGTTACACAGTTACAAATTATAAAAGTTGTTACTAGTTACTTCTCCCAAAAAGTAACTTAAGTAGTTAGTCAGTTGCAAGTTTTACAAGTAGGCCAAAATATACTACTCCGACTCTGTAATCCGACTGCGTAATTACGGAGACCCCTCGAGCCATCGAAGTTCTCCGTTGGGATGTTAGATACCCCATGCAAGTCACCGCTTGATCAATCTTATATGATGACTACTAACCATGTAAATTGTGTTGTAAATATACTTCCAAAGCTTTTCAAATCTTATTTGGTTTTTATTGGTCCTTAATGTGGAAAGTAAACAAGGTATGGAGTAAATAAGGTGCAGTCAATTCGGGAAAAATGTATTCCTGAAATTACTTTGTGGACCAATCACAGCCCTTTCCGTCTCCGGATGCGCACGTAAAGCTGGGTCTCCGAGGATGGGGTCTCCGATGATGGAGAGGGCTCTCCGTCTATGTACAGCACTTTACAGAGTTGTATAAACCAGATTTAACTAGTTACTGTGGAAAGTGACTATTGCGTTACTTTCAAATGTTTGAATTACTTGACACCGACGTGGAGAGGCACTTTGTCCAGGGCATAATGCACATTTCACGATTAAACTTTCCTTTAATTTCTTTGAGGGAAAAGTAATCCAATCCACTTCCATTTAAAGAAGGCTGTTTTGGGATTATTTGGGCTTGCTATTCCTGTTTCTCGTTGACTCACTTGTGTCGTTGTGTGTCTGACTATGCGTGCTTTCGAGTTTGTGTAAACACCCGACCAACTCTACCTCTGACTGGCTTACCGTGACATGTTACTCTGCCTCAGCCAATAGTTATCATTAAAAAGATTGTCTCGTGCCCACTAACCAAGGAAGAACAGTAAAGAGAGGAAGAAGGAGATCTAGTTGGTCTGATTTAAAAACTGCTTCAATTATAGTAACGCTCAGAATTTTTGGGAAGTAACGGCAACTGCGTTATAATGATTGGAAGAGTGATCAATTGGATTACTTGTACAGCAATCGACCACACAGGTCCCCAAAATTGACGCCAAACAGCGTGCTGTTTATGTGCACTCGCTCTGCGTTTGTCCAACCCCTCTTTTAAAGACCCCTCTTCCCCCGCCTAGGATAGCAGCAGTACACCTACTTGATGATGGCCTCGTGGGAGCGGTAGTTCTCACAGAGCAGGATGCGACAGGGGAACTCCTGCGGGTAGTGCTCGTACAGGCGGTCCAACAGGGACACGTGCAGGTTACGCTCCCGCGCAAACTCACTGTACACAAAGGGACTCAACTGAGGAGGGGAGAGGGAGATATAGACAGAGAAAGAGAGAGAGAGGGACCATGGGCATCAGGGAGAGAGGGGAAAAGGGAGGAGATGGAGGAAGACAGAACAAGACATATTGAGCTTCCTCATAGCATGTACAGGTATGAAAAAATATTTTTAACCTATAAAGTGGTAAAGAGACTGTAAAGTTATAATTAGTATGTTTTTTACATCCAAGCAAACTAATTAAAAGGAAAAATATATCTATCTATAGATGTATATATTTGGGGGGTAGAGACCTGCTTACTCTGGGCCAGTCAGAGGTCCTTCAGTCTGATCCTTACCTGCATTGGGTCTTCTGCCATACGATGCGTGTGGTTCTTGCTGCTTAGAGCGAAAGGCATAATTGGTTTCACACTCCATGCCTGGGCAGCCTCGTCCAACAGATGATATAACAGACCCTGAGAGAGACCAGAACCATCTGCATGGTCCCTTAGTTACATTAGCAGTCCCTTGCATTGTAGTCCGCTTACGCCGCGCTCACACAAATCTGTCCGTTGACAGATCTCATTGACTTGCATGGGGCGCCCCCTCGACAATGCATTGTGGGTCCGTCCGTCTGTTCGTCCGCTCGTTGACCGCTTCAAAAAAGTTGAATTTTTCAACTTTTCAGGCAGCGACGGATCAGCCGGCCAATCAGATCTCGTTATGCAAATATATGCAAAAACACTGTCCAATGAAATCGCCTTTGTAATAAAACCCGGCAAAACACATGGATATGTCAAAAATTCCCCATACTCAGTCATCCATCAATGGACGTGTGTAGTGTGAACGCGGCATTATATAACATCAGTCAGTCCCATGCATTAGTCCCCTTATGTGACATCAGTCAGTCCCAAGCATTATGGCGTGTTTCATCCGGCCGGTGAGGCTAGGCCCAGTAGGATATGCAGCAAAGTTAGGGCTGGCGTTTCCACCACCGACAGAACCCCCATGGTAGGGAACGGTATAAGCCGGGTGGCAATAGCAGCGGCAGCTACATAAGCATCGTGACCTCATAGCAGCTCGACACAATGTCGCCTGCTAATAAATCCAATGAAAAAGAACGCAACACATTAAACAAAGAGCCACAATGTAGGATGTTCAAGGATGGCAAACTTTTGCGCAACATTTTTCTAAAATAAACTAAGCTTTGAAAGTTGTCCAGAAATACCTTGCTGTGTTTGTTTGTTATTATCCCCGTCGCACGGAAGTGACAATTCTGTCGACCAATCAACGGACGGCATGTGTAGCTCAAACTTGTTGGCACCATTTCAGACCGCTTGGTACCCGTACAGGAGAGTACTGAGAGATAGGTATCGCTAATCGAGGCTAAGTCCGGACCCTGCGCACTTTTGGTGGCGGAAACGCAAAGCGTTCCCCACTGTCTTCTGCATGCCTGATGAAGGAATTCCCCATGTCGGTGCCCAGGCCTCCCGGCAAGTTAGGGTCAAGAGGGTCTAGAAATATCCATGCCGGGTAAAGAAAGTATTATACAGTTACCATGACATCAATAGGCTAGTGCTAATCGAGATTATAAAAAGATGGTTGATGCACGATTCGTTTAATCCCAAATTCTCCAGGAATTAGATGTAGGATACAACTACCCATTGTATTTATTTATCAATACAATTGTTTGGTGTATAAAAGGTCAGAATGGTGAATATGGATAAGTGTTTTCCAGAGCTCAAGGGCCCAAACATAACCCCTTTACTGCCCCAGAGGACAAAGGAAACCTATTCAAATTGATTAATAAAGGATCATTAGATATAATCAACATCTTCAAATAAATGGTTGCAGCTCTAGATAAGATTGCTGAGAACAGAGGATGAAACTGTGAGGCTGTTCACCAAGAGCCTTTGACTAAACTGTGATGAGAATGATAAAATAAAAAACATGAGTGTTTTGTCTGGTTCATGTGGTGTTTTCTGCTGGGCGGGTGCGCTGGAATAAGACTGACTGCTCATGCAGTCTCTGGACCAGTGAAGTGGTTCAATGGTTCTTCTCATGCAACCCATGGGTGCTGCCACATCCATTCATATGCGCGTGACGCTCATCGATTGGCTTCCAGCTCCTGCACGATTGTCCTAAAGCGGAGCGGACCCAATCCAGTGTTCTCAACATAGACCAATGTGTGGCGCAGCGCCACAGAAACAACACTGAGCGCAACAAATTGATTATTTTTCCTTTTTTTTATATCCGATTTTGAAATATAAATATTGTTCCGTTCATTCATCTCTGTATAGCACTCTTTCTCCCGGTCATTCTCGTTCCCACACGCACACAGAGACAAGCGTGCATACGTGCCAATGGTGCGCCGGTATACACTACCACTTATTGGATCAACCTGCGTTTTACATACATGCACATGCACTGAAAGCTGATTCACCAACTCCTCCTCTCAATGTGCCTACAAAGGAAAACCCGAAGCAGCAGGATATTTGGCACAGTGAAGATGGTTGGCGACATCTGGAGTTTACCAATGTGTGCTCAAACACACCTGCCCAAAATTATTGTTGACTCAGAAAAGATAATGTTAGCCTTATGAACTCAACCTTATTGATATTGAACATCCCGCCCCCTAAGTCAGCATAGACAACATTGGTAACGCAGCAAACAATGCGATTACAATGAACTACGGGACCTCAGAGAAGGGGAAGTGATAGCGCAACCAAAAACAGTTTATTTTTTTACCAACCTCAGTAATTTTAATCGATTTTCATTTTAAAAAATCATCCTAAACCATATATTCGAATTATGATAAAAAATTGATTAATCGCCAGCTCTACATTAAGGGCCTGTGTTTAGGGCCTATCCTCGCCCACACTTCTTGTGTAGCAGTGGAGCGGTGACTCACCGGGCTCCAGGTCCAACTGGCAGAGGTACTGGGAGGTGCTGAGTGTGACCACCACAACGCGGTGCCGCAGGATGTCGTCCCTCTTGGGCATCTGGAAGGTGTAGTGGGTGTCTGAGATGAGGCAGTATTGCTGCACCACCGGGTGCACTGTCTTCACCCAGCGGTTTCGGAAATAGACCCTGGAGGGGATGAGATAATTAGATCAATGTTGGCACCGGCAAACACTTGTCTACTTCCCAGTGAGCTGAAGGGCTCGCAGCCATGTAAAGTCACTGAAGCAGTGGGTGTCCCCTGATGCATGGCTCTAGAAGCCGTCCTGGCTGCATCGCTCTCCCCAGTTCCACTGAGGACTACAAATTGTAAGCCTCTTGTAGCCCGGGCCTGATCAATAAGGCCGATCTAGTATCAAACATCAGTGCGTGGTAGCAGGCTAACTTTGGGCTGGAGAGGGAGTCAGCTGTCAGAGGACATGGATTCATGTGGCTGCACGCTGCATGCTTGTTAATGGACTGCATCTTTTCCTCTTATTAGCTATATTTTTTTCTAAGACGGAAACGCTTCAGGCAGAATGTCTGTCACCAGATGCCATAGAGGTCATCATTTAAACTGATGAGCTACATGGCACATGAGCTTTAGAGGTGGATTCAATGATTCGTTTACGTGAACCAGTTCGCGTCAGTCAGTTCGCCAAGATGAGTCGTTCGCGAATCGTTCGTTCGTTCGTTCAGACCAGTTTCCGGTTCAGTCCAGTTTCCGTTTCCGGTAGCGGTGAATCGCATCATGCAATGCACCCATTGCATGGTTCTCAGCTGAGTCAGTCAGACTCAGTGCTACCGGAAACTCGACTGAACTGGTTCAGTCGAGTTTCCGGTGAATCGAATGGCGAATCGAATCACTTTATATCCTGAAAGTTGAGTAAATATCGTTAATTTTATATATTAAAAAAATACCCGAGATAAAGGAACAATGTGAAACCCTAACCCTAAAATGTAAACACCACCAGGCTACTTGACAAGAAAATGTAACGGACCACCTGAGGCTTTACTTCACCTCAGAGATAATGCGTTAGTAATGATATGCCTTGCGGCATCACCTGCGCATAGTGCTGCTGCGTAGGCCTACATGGACGTTCCAAGTATGTTTACTTCATGTATCGTTGAAGCTAACTAAGTAAAGCCTAGTTATAACTATAACCCTGCTCCTGGTGCAGTGCAAGCAACAGTGTGTGCCGTGAGTCGCCTCGGTCCCTCGTCTTCCTGAACGAACTGTCTGCGTGTCGTGGTCTGGGAGGAGTCAATTCTGAGTCACGAACGACGTGCGAACGAGACGACCGACGCGCGAGACGAGACGACCGGACGCGAACGAGACGACCGACGCGAACGAGAGACGACCGACGCGAACGAGAAGACCCGACGGCGCGAACGAGACGAACGACCGACGCGAACGAGGCGAACGAACGACGCGAACGAGAGAGAAGAACCAGTTCGGGTCGTTCGTTCTAACGATTCGTTCGTTCGAACGAATCAGTTCGCGACCGAACCACCTCTAATGAGCTTCCGCCCTAATGTGAACCATTACAGCAGGGTTTTTCAACCTTGGGGTCCGACCCCATGTGGGGTCGCCTGGAATTTAAATGGGGTCGTCTGAAATATCTAGTAATTGGTTTTTAAAAAGTATTGATTAAAAAAAACGAAACAAAAAAAAAATTAATCGTACATAACTGTCTTCTATACTTTCATTTTCTCGAATATAAATCTAGTTCAAATAAAATGCAGCAAATATCTGAGCTGGCGCATCTTTAAATGGTGCGACCCCGTGACTGCACAGTTATGAGTTGCCGCAAAAACCTGTAAAATGTAAAGTCAAACACACAAAAAAAACAAAAAAAAACAAAATGGAAAGATTCGCCCGCCTGGCCCTATCCCTCCAAAGACAGTTCCAATAGGAACTGTGGCACAGACACCAAAGAGACAGAGAACATATGACCAGTTTTCATTCAGTTATGGATTTACAAGTGTGATGGAAAGTAATGAGGAGAAAGCCGAAATGTCTGCTGTGTAGCAAGGTCCTGTCTGCTGAGAGTATGAAGCTGAACAAACTCAAAAGAAACTTTGAGACCTCAAACAAAGAGCATGTTGGCAAACCAAGAGATTTTTTCGAAAATACATTTACCGAGCTGAATAAGCAGCGAGTGTATTTCAAAAAAGCTGTGATCGTTAGTGAGCAGCCCCTGAAAGCATCTCTTGAGGTGATCTCATTGCTAGGAATATGAAGCCGCATAGCATTGCTGAGACTTTAATACGCCAGCTGCCAATCAAAAATGGTGAAAACGATGTTTGGGGAGGAAGAAGCTCAAAAACTAAAGGTTTACCACTGTCTGACAAAACAGTGAAGAGACGGATTGATGCGATCGCTGAGGACCAAGAGAGCACACTGACAGGAAAACTGCAATTCCCCGGCTTACGCTCTTCAAATTGATTCGAGCACAGAAAGAAAAAATGCCCATGCTTTGACATTTGTTCGTTACATGCAAGAGAATGCAATTCACGAGGATATTTTTTATTGCCTCCCTCTCCCTGGACATGAGACTGCCCAAGCAATATATAGAGAAAAACAGAATTCCCTGGGAGCGTATAGTGGGATTTTGCACAGACGGAACTCCGTCTATGGCAGGACGGCGAAATGGTTTGCGGACACACTTGTCACCCAGTTGGCCCCATCTGCAATATGGAATCATTGCATGATTCACCGCGAACAACTGGCATCTAAAGAACTGAGTGCGCCCAACGCAGACATACTGCAACAGGTCGTAACCATGGTGAATTACATCAAGCCACATCCTCTGCGAGCACATCTGTTTGCAACACTGTGCGCCGACATGGGCTCTGAATATGAAAACGTACTATTTTTCACACAGGCATGGTGGTTGTCGAGAAGGGTAACGTGTGTGTGGAGCGGTTATTCAAGCTAGAGAACAACAACTGTTGGCGTTTTCCATGGACGTAAAAAAAATTTTTGCAACTTTCTGTGTGACCGCGCGCAGAAAATGTGCCTCCTTGCATACAGTATGTATTTGTATGCCTTTGTATGTGTATTTATATGTCTCTTTGGAAAACTACTAACAAAAGCACATGCAGGGGAAAAAACACGAATCTCATGCACATGAGTGACCGTAATTGATGGATTCAGGAGGGAAACTTGCATACTGGAGAGAAAAGCAATTTAAGGCAAACTTCGCCCCTTCCCCTCAGCTGAGTCAGTTTTTAAAAGACAACAGCATCGATAAGTGCTCTACAAAGGAGATGTGCAGCCACCTGAAGCGCCTAGAAGAGCACTTCACTACCTATTTCCCAGACGTGGATGTTTCAAAGTTTGACTGGGTAAGAGACCCATTTCACTGTGACGCAGCGCAGTGGGACCTGCCTGCTACCGCTGTTGAACAGCTGATTGAACTTTCCATGACAGAAACTCATCAGGGATTACATTCCGCGAGGTGAGGAATTCTGGTTTCGGAGCAAGAGATGAGTACCCAGAGAATCTCACTGTGTGCTCTAAAACTGTTGGTTCCCTTTGGAAGCACATTACTTGTGCGAAGCTGGATTTAGTGCTCTTGTTTGCATGAAGTCTAAAGTACCGTGTTCCCGACTGGATGTGACGTTCAGAGATGAGATGCGCTCTGTCTAATACAGCACCTGACTTTGAAAGAGCTGCGCAGCGAGGTGCGCAGGCTCACAGTCATCTCATTAAAATGTGGTTGAAGATCATTTCACCACATTTCATTCATTCAAATATTCACTGTGGCCAGTGATGCTGCAGTAGTTTTTTTGTTTTTTTTTCATAATTCCCTATGAGAGATTGCTTTAATTTTCAGCCTTGTGAATACAGCCGTCAGAGAAAATGAAATTGTCAATTTGTGGCACTTATCCTGGCTACTCTGTATTTGTTTACAGTATTAAAAAACATGTTCAAAAAATAAATTCTAGGAAAAAAAATGTCTCTAGGTGTAAATTAATCAGAGAAACTGACTTTAGGAACAGATGGCTTTATTGTGGTAACTCCGTGAGCTAGCACTTTCCATGACTTCTGTTGGACCACTCCTGGTACCATGAAATGTTACTACATCAATGAGTGAGCTACTGACTCAAGCGTGGCTTTTCTTATTGTCTCATTCTAGTAACACATATATATAGTAGGGGTGGGAATCTCTTGGCACCTCACGATTCGATTCTGATTACGAGGGTCAACGATTTCGATTTCTGAAGCGATTATCGATGCATCTCGACGTAAACAAATTTTTTTCCTTTGTACATTTTACATGCGTGATTTTTCAAAATATATATATACATCTGGGTTTGCTACTCAGAGTTTGCTTATCACTTCCTAACTTTTGTGATGCTCCATTAAAAGACATAAACCCAGAATTGAATTAACTTATCTAATATTTCACAAGAGAAAAGCTTTTGTCACAAATATGACTTTCTATGAAACAATGCAATAATCAATGCAGCTTGCATTATAACACACAAATGGAAACGTGCACAAAAAATAGGTTTCAGTTTTATTTACTTTTCTAATCTTTCTTCTTCTATGTCATTAAAGGAAAAGCTGCTCTTGAATTAGAAGGAGTTCTTGTGGTCTGGCTGTGAGTTTGCGCGCGCATGCGTACTATGCGTAGGCTGAATCGCAATCGTGTCAAGACAAATCAGATTGGCCAATACACACTGACGATAAATGAAATTATGAAAAATTATCCCTCTCGCGAACAGAACGTTGCAGCAGGCAAAAAAAAAATTCCAATTATTAGTTTATCTGCATCGAGACAATCGTTCTAGCGAGAGTCGCGATGCATTGAAGAATCCATTATTTTTCCCACCCCTAATATATAGTTAGCATACAATTAGTTACAGGTGCCGCCACCTAGGGTTGGTGGTAAGTATTTATCTTAATATTAATTGTTGTACTCTTATCATCACACTGGGGTCACCAGAAAATTTTGATGTCAAAATGGGGTCACAGCCCAAAAAGGTTGGGAACCACTGCATTACAGCCAACCTCTGAGTTCCTAACCCTCCAGTGGTGGCTGGTGTTTTCTAAAGAGAGGGATGTGCTTGGTTGCCATTGGCCTGCTTGCACTGTAGGTGGTGGCATAACTATTTGAGCCTCAAGTTGTTTCAGGGGGTTTTGGTGAACTACAAAATAGCAGGGAGGGATAATTACGTGAATAAAATTGATACAAAGCCACCAGTGGCCGCATTGTACTGTAGTAGATGGTGGGCAGCATGTCTTTGAAACGGACCACAAGGGCAGAAGGAAAGGATGCAAAGCCTATTAGTCAAACAGGCCTACCCTTGATATGTAAAACTTTTTTTTGCCCTCAATGACTGAAGCTATTGGTTGGAATTTGGCTCGGTATATTCCAGCTACAATTGTTTTAAGAAAAAATTAAGACAAAATGATGCCATTTAAAACGCATCATGCTCTGAATCGTTCACTAACATCCTTTCCACAATATCAAACAGAACGGTCCAGAGTAACAACCAAGTAAAAAGAAACAAGAAACATTACTTCACAACTATTTACATGGGCTGTAAGCCTAATAATTTTTTTGAGGCCAAATGTGGATGTAAATGGTTGTTTCAGAATGTTGGTCATGCTGTTAAGGCCAATTAAAGATTGAGGACTTCATTTTATAGATCAAGTCAAACTCCTTGGCGGTTTGTGTTGCATAGATCAGTAAACTGGTCATACCAAACTGGATCTTTTTTAAAAAAAAAAATCATCATCAAGTCAATCATATTTTCCAAAAGCCAACGATCAAGGTGTTGGAAGCACGGGTGGATTTGGTTGAGCATGCTTTCATGTATGGAATCATAAAGCCGCTCTGTATGCCTGACAGGGATTTAGCCATCTTCCTTTTTGCGCCCTGTGACACACAGCCAGGGTCATCTGTTGAGTGGCAGCCCTGTAATTAATCCGTCAAAATACATTCTTTCAGTTTGTCAATTATTGTAGGTTTTCTACCGTGCGGTTTGGAAGAAAGCAACATCCATGGACTTGTGCAGTGCAGTACATATGTTGAAGACCAGGTCAGTGTGCGCAAACAACTGCTTATATGTGAAGAGAGAAAAATACGGCCTCAAACCATCAGCCAAACGAATAGTCTCTGGACGCACAATAATATTCTTGAAGATGTCTTGTAGTATCCTTATAATTAGAAGCAACCGTATTCACTACTCTGGGAAGAGAAAGTTCCAACAGTCGGAGCGCCTGAGAATTCCTCGAGTAATCTACTCTCTTGCTGGGACTGAGTGAGCAAAAATAAAGTACTTTGCTTTGGGAATGGCTTAACACCCTGACTTAAAACTAGGTTTAAGGAGAGATGTGCAATCAGGATATTTGGCAAGCAGGGAGCCACTTCTCTCACCTTAGCCTGCACGCCACTCAAGTGCAAGGCCATGACCGTGCACCCATTGTACGTGATGGCAAGAAGTTTATCCTTGAAATTCAACCTGACAAACTCAGCCTGCACGAATTCGATAGACTAGAACGCTGACACATCAAAAAAGCCTAGAGAGCGTTCCTGAATGGTACCATAGTCATCAACAAAGCACAAGATCGACAGACAGCTTTGAATAACACCTTATGTCCTGTGTAGGTCAGCTGCTGATTTGCCAACGAAAAGGCCCTGTTAAGTTCCTTTTTTATCCGTTTTAATCAAACTGTTGAATGGCTTGCAATTAAATCCATTTTTGATTTTTTTTTGACATGCCTGTGAGGACAGTCCACCTTCCAGATGTTCTGCCAGAACCGGTCCATACCACACACAGCACCTGTAATATGGCCCTGTTGTTAGAATTTTCCACTTTGCAATGCCCTAAAATGAACTAACTCTTGCATGCCCAGGAAAGCTGTTGCATCTAACGACATTTCACCCACCTCCCTATTGGTCGAAAACACTACACTCGCTGGTGGGCGTGCATGAACCATGAACATACCTGTCGGCGGCTGGCTGTAAACAGTTGCCGTGCCTACCGAGTGACGTATTAAATCGTGCGACTCAATCGATGACCAAATATTCCTCAACAAACAATTACACACCACCGAGGATGAAGCTAACCCTCACTATAAAACCAATTACAACCACCACTGTGAAGCCTAACACTCAACAATAAACCATTACAACCAACCTGTGAAGCCCTAACCTCAAATATAACCCATTACAGCCAACCTGGTGAGCCCTAACCCTCAACATAAACAAGAGATGCACGAATTTTGGCCGAATAAATGGCCAAAAGCGCATTTCGGTTTTTCGGCCGAAATACTTTAGTCACCGAAATACACGGCCGAAACAGATATTTGTGATGACGCATAATAAAAGCCGGGCCAGCCACACAAGCAACACCCAAATAATGTGGCATAAATCATTTCTGTTCTGGTGTTTCGGCCTTGGCCTTCCTCCATTTCCGGTTTTCGGTTTTCGGACCAAGAATTTTTCATTCGGTGCATCCCTACTATAAACCATTACAAGCCAACCTGTAATCCCTATACCCTCAACTGTAAACCATTACAACAAACTGTGACACCCTAAGCCTCAGAGCTTTCCCTGGCCCTCAAGGAGCTCTCTTGTCTCAACTGGTCCTCCCAGCGACCCTGGTCCTGCAATGGTCCTCCAGCACCCTGATCCTAATGTTCCGCCAGCTACCTTGGTCCTCACTGGTCTCAGAGCTGCCTGGTCCTCGGAGCCTAGCTCCTGGTCCTGAGCTGCCCTGTGTCCAAGAACTGCCCTGGTCTCACCTGAGCGGTCTGGCAATGGGGGTTGCCTGCCTCCACGTATGGGTTGAAGAGGTAGTCCTTGATGTTACAGGTCCAGCACGCTGTTGGATATGAGTGGAGGATGAAGGACCGCTGTAAAGACAAGACAGATTATTTAAATATAATGAAAGAACTAACATACATTTTACCTGCTCAGACAGGAGCAATCTATCTAATATTCAAAGCGGGATGCTTAACGTCCATTCTGCGCTACGTAAAGGATGGGCATGATTAATCGACGATCGACTAATGGATCGTTAAGATTTCCGTCGATTACGTAAATTTCATCGACTAAACTAAATGCCAGTGTGCATATTAACTTTTACCACACGCGGGGCAAATAGTTAAATTTGCGGCTCGCTCCCCCGCATAAACATCTCACTTTGTGCGGTAACTCTTTACGCCGAGCAGCTATAAAGCTATAACTATAAAATACAAAATGACTATTAATGCAGGGCTATGTGGAAATTGCGCCGACCTTTGGCTCAGCTGGCTCCGCCCTTCTTCCCTACGTAGCTAGAGATTGACGTTGAGTAACGGAAAGTGTACCACGCCACACACTTCGCGATAGTTTCCTTTAGTACACTTATTTTCGTCCGATCTGAAATCGACTAATCCATCAAGAGCGAGGGTTGGCATCGACGCGAAATAAAGAACTTTCTGAGGCCTGGACTTGCACCCCTACAGCTGGTGGAAAGTTGTCCCCCGCCTTTGCCAGTGAGCAACGGAGCCTATTCGTTGCGCATCACCGGCAGCGTCGGTCCCCTCAGAGTGTGTGTTGTTCGCGGCTGGACTGACGGTCACCAGGCTGCGGTCGTGTCTGACCCGACACATCAACATGCTCATCTTTCTGAACAAAAATACTGCGTAACTGGTGCTAAGTTGTGTGAGATTACTGGTTCTAATTTTCAGTAAGCTTTGTTACTAAGCCTAATTCATTGTTCTCAGGCTTTCTCTTCTTTCTCTGCCTTTTTTTAATATTTTGGCGTTCATTTGGCAAAAACCCTGTCCCAAATTAATTATATACATTTTTTGGTTAAGTTATAACATGATTTTTTATATATTATTGTTTACTATTTTGGGAAGAAACTAGGGTTGTGTTTATTTGTAGTCATGCTTATGAGCGCCGGCTTCGAGCGCAGGCTTTGTTGTTAGTTAAGTTTAACCGGAGTTGTTCATCTAATAATAAAGATCCCAATGAGAAAACACACTGTTTTTGTAGCATTTCATTTCA
>OLKM01006692.1:2500-13624 GCA_900291075.1 Melanogrammus aeglefinus
AGTTTGTGCTAGTTGTTTGCACATAGAAGTTTGGAGATGGTAGTTGTTAAATCGTTATATGTCGTTATATATATATCTGTATTTTTTGTACATTGTAGTTGGTATATATTTGTTTCTGTGTGTTTCTGTGTAAAACGTTTATTATTGTTGAAAAGTATAGTAACATTCTCCCTGAGAGCAGCGTAGTAGTATGAATATACAATAGAACATTATAATATGCAACAGTACTGGAGCTTTACAACATTATAAGGAGAAAGTATTCACAGTGAAGGAAGCCATCCAAGCAGATTACAGACGGCTTCCTTTCCTTGCCTGCATCAATTTGTTAAGCGACCTTTTGAACCCTGAACCCAACACAGGGGTCAGTGAGAGGTCGCAGTGATGTCATCCAAAAACCCTCAAACCCACTTCTGGCCTCTTCCTCTAATGGCCTGTGGTTGGTGGGGACAGCCCCGTGGCTACCATGGCAACCACAGCTGGCCCATCAGTGCTAGCAGATGTGGATCTGGAGGATCCACATCCTGTATTGATCCAAGATGACCTGACCATGACTTAGGAGGAGGAGGAGGTGGAGGAGGAGAGGAGCAGAGAGGGAGTAAAAGGAGGAGGAGAGGGTGGGTGCGAGGAGGAGAAAGGGGAGGAGGGTGGAGGGAAGATGGAGGAGAGGGAGAACGAGAAGGAGGGATGGAGAGGGCATTAGGATGGTTGAACTACTAGTGCGAGGAGTAGAAAGGGGAGGAGGGTGGAGGGAAGTGTGGAGGAGAGAGATGAGGACGAGGAGGGATGGAGAGGGCATTAGGATGGTTGAACTACTAGTGGAAGGCATTACAAGGTTGTGGTCCTTAATGTTAAAACCGACAAGGTCGTTATAGTTCCCCCAAGGTCATAAACCAGGTGGGCAAAACAAAGCAGAGAAGGCTTGTGTCAGTATGTTGGCGTGCACACTCCTCAACAAATCTTCATCTGGTCAAGGCAATCAGTCGGTCAATTAAGCGTCCTGTACACACGATAGGGTTGGTTCAGCACCTCAAGTACAAGTCCCGCCAAAGGGATGGTTTCCTAAGAAGTAGCTGAGCGAGCTGTGCATGTCAACATGCTCCCTGTCTGGTTTTGTCTTGTTTGCAGATCAGTGTCTGCGTTTCAATCTGTTTAAAGATTTTATTTGGATACATTGGTCTGTCACTTCTTCAGGTATCTTAATGACCATGTCAACATTGATATTTGTATGGCTATCCCATACTTAAGATGGCCGTAACCTGTTTATTCAGCCTAAAAGGCCTTCCCAATTTGGTTGACCCCAGGTGACATCTTGACATCGTCGTGCCAACAACCACCAAATCCACACGTTTGGATTCTGTGTTTACAGGCCACTGCGCATCCTCCGGCCACTGAGAGACTGAGAGGGGCGTAGTGTGAGATCTGAGCGAGGGCAGTGGCTGTATGTATGGCTACCAACAGAATGTTGGAAAAAAAAAAAGATTAAGCAATTCTTGAACTTCATGTCCGACTCCAACTGACGAGTTTTCTGACCAAGGTGCATTCCACCGTGCTCCAACGAACTACAGCAGTCTGCAGAAGACATTTTAATCCGAGAGGCGTAGAGAGGAGAATTGGGAGGCAAAGAGACATAACATAAATAGATTTGCAGGCCATTGAACAATATAAATGTATATATTTATATATAGGAGCACTTTACTGGGCTCCTCCAGACGAGGACACCGGATGAGGACTCACCGCTTCATTCTAGAAGTTGATTGACACTGATACATGAGCTGGAGCTGCCATGCAGGAGATATCTTGATGTTGTGCCCCAAAGTCCAATCTGTGTGACCCGGTCCAGCTATCATCCACTCACACTCCACAGTGTAATATTGAAAAGGTGCTCTGCATTGACAATTCAGGATGATCGCACAGCCAAAAGAAGTCACCATCTTTTCTCACAACTGTACTGCATTTATACTGTGCGTTTTTTTAACCAGTGGCCACTCGTAGCGCTGCACAATATCGCCTACAGTTCACGGTGACCCTAGTGGAGGAGACCACCTAGCTAGGTCCGTTCACAAGGGCTTACCCGTGTTGGAAAAACAAGAAGATACCACAATGGGAGCTTCTGAAAAGTTGTTTTGTATTGATTACTGTTATGTACCGTCTGACCCCTACTGGTGGAGGAGGAGGGAGAGCGTTTTTTGTCATGAAGCGGTGACCCCTGACCTCGAGGCCGTGTTAGTTGTGCTTCGCTACGACCGAGCGATGCTCTGGAAAATTAATTTAGAGCTAATTACACGTGTTCTCCCTTTGTCTCCCCTCGGTCACCCCTTCTCTGCTCTCTCTCTTAATGTCCTCCTTTCTTCTCCTCTTCTTTCTTCTCCTCCTGCTCCAGTTTCTGTCTCAGAACAGCGCACACCCACGCACACACACACACACCAGGGTCAAACACACAGTCACACACACAGAGGGTCACACACACAAACACACACACACACACACACACACACACACACAGAGGTCACACACACACACACACACACACACACACACACACACACACACACACACACACACACACACACACACACACACCAATCAAACACACAGTCACACAGGTACAGAGGTAGAGGTGAACTTTGTGTCTGACACGTGGACACCCAGTGTGCCCTGTAGCAGCCACCCAATATCCCCCCCCCCCGGCCCCCAGACAGAGGGCTCTGCTGGGCTCTTTGTGTCGGGGGTCAGCCAGAGGTTAAGACCCAGCCTTCATTAGCTCACATCACTAATACATGATCACCCTGGTAACTTGGCCCCCAACCCACACTGGTAACACACACACACACACACACACACACACACACACACACACACACACACACACACACACACACACACACACACACACACACACACACACACACACACACACACACACACTGATGAGGGAATGATCCTCTGTAACAGACAACACACTTTATGCTCTGTAGCCAACCACACATAATGCTCAGTACGCACACTTTCCGACTGGTCGTAAGGCTGGTTTCAGTACACAGTCTCTGACTGTTTGGAAGGCTGGTTTCGGTACACACTCTGTCTCTGACTGGTCGTAAGGCTGGTTTCAGTGCACACAGTGTGTCTGACTGTTTGTAAGGCTGGTTTCAGTACACAGTGTGTCTGACTGTTTGTAAGGCTGGTTTCAGTACACAGTGTCTCTGACTGGTCGTAAGGCTGGTTTCAGTACACAGTGTGTCTGACTGTTTGTAAGGCTGGTTTCAGTGCACAGTGTCTCTGACTGGTCGTAAGGCTGGTTTCAGTACACACAGTGTGTCTGACTGGTTGTGAGGCTGGTTTCAGTACACACAGTGTCTCTGACTGTTTATAAGGCTGGTTTCACAGTGTGTCTGACTGGTTGTAAGGCTGGTTTCGGTACACACTCTGTCTCTGACTGGTCGTAAGGCTGGTTTCAGTGCACACAGTGTGTCTGACTGTTTGTAAGGCTGGTTTCAGTACACAGTGTGTCTGACTGTTTGTAAGGCTGGTTTCAGTACACAGTGTCTCTGACTGGTCGTAAGGCTGGTTTCAGTACACAGTGTGTCTGACTGTTTGTAAGGCTGGTTTCAGTGCACAGTGTCTCTGACTGGTCGTAAGGCTGGTTTCAGTACACACAGTGTGTCTGACTGGTTGTAAGGCTGGTTTCAGTGCACAGTGTGTCTGACTGTTTGTAAGGCTGGTTTCACAGTGTGTCTGACTGGTTGTGAGGCTGGTTTCGGTGACATGTCATGACCCATTAAGTGTAGAAGTGCTCACAACAGGAAACGCAGACGAAAAACAAATAATTAATAATTCAAGAATAAAATTACATCTCTGGCCACAAATAGAGAGAGAGCCCATGAGCGAGTAAATGTAATTCTCAGAAAGAGTTACGAATGAAACAAACAGATCAATTAACTGTAGCCTTTCATTTGGAATAGGGTAGGAATATATATATATATATATATATATATATATATATATATATAGCTGACATATATATGTGACAGTGTCACATATTTCCGTGTAATGTATTAGAGTGTACTTGAGTATACTGTATATTGAAGTACTCTATGAGAGTAGATTATTAGAATTAAAAAAAAAAAGATATATATATATATTATATATATATATATATATATATATAATATATATATATATATATATATACTTTTTTTTTTTTTAAAAAGATATATATATATATATATATATATATATATATATATATATATATATATATATATATATATATATATCTTTTTTTTTAAATTCTAATATCTACTCTATAGAGTACTTCAATATACAGTATACTCAAGTACACTCTAATACATTACACGGAAATATGTGACACTGTCACGTCACGTCATTTAATCTATTCATTCGTGATCTGGGACACGTATTTTTCTTGTGCCAGAAGCACAAATTTCTAACACTATGTCAGCTTTTGGCCACCTGTTTCTACTTTCTCATTTGATTCTGGGAAATTGTGACAATTCACAGATATATTTAATGCAGGTGAGCTGCTCTGTAGGCAAACCGCAACGGAAAAACAGGTATCTTCTTCATCTCTTCTTTGGTAAAGTAATACATACTCCAGTCTACTCTTGGGTATTGTTGTTTATTAAACCGTATATTAAATTAATTTAACAAATAGCAGATTTTTTATTCAAAATCATTTAAAGCTCAAATCTCAATCTCAAAGCTCAAAAACGTGTATGATATAATCTAATCATTAATCATCATGGCATGAACTGGCTAGTTCTACGGAAACAAAGATGAGCTTTGTCCAATAAAAAAAACTAAGAAAAATAAATAATCTACCATAGTACACACAACCAAAGTAATGTGTAAACAAACAATTATAGTTTCAATATTGACTACAACATTAAAAAAATCAACACTACAACAAAAATCGAATTTCTTTGCATGCATATTCCGCGCGCTGGGTACAAGGTACAATGCCTACATTCCAAAGAGCTTGGAGAGGTATACTTTTGCAGACATTCAACCAATCTAGTTCCTTGCCTTCTCATTCAACCAATCTTGTTCCATTATCGTGGTAACGCCGCCATCTGGTGGACATTATATGTATAACAGCTACAGGTGCAGTCGTTGTTCATGTAAAGACCAGTTTTATAGGTTGATGTTTCGTTATAAATGTTGGTAACAAATAGATTATGTTGTACAATATAGTAACAAATTTGTGGATGATTTGCATATTGTGTAATAATGTGCATGATTTGCAAATCGTAAGTAGTAGCAATGTATTACACAAGTTTTACCTTTTGGAGAGCATTTTGTCCGATCTCTAAACCCTTCCTAACCCCCTAACCCTTAACTCTAAACGGGGGGGGGGGGGGGGCTCAGAGAGAATAGTGAAGGTCTGAGGTTAGTTGAAAGACAGGTAACACAATAGTAGTGTTCAAGCACTTTGCCTTATCTGGTGTCAGGGCCCTGTTAAAATACAAGATACCATACCTCTTCACGTGCCACCACAGAAGAATAGTATTGTGACTAAAGTTGAAAAGTTAGAAGACATCGTCAAGTTGTGTGTGTACGAAGCCACAATCTAGGAAGACTTCCTTTTCCTTCAGGTACTGTTCATTGGACATGGACACTATGAAAAAAATGTCATTTATCAAGCCATGGTTTTGATGTGTGCTGATACCAAATGGCACCTCATGGTATGTTGCACCCATCCAGAAAGCCCAGGCCGTGAAGTGTTATCAATAAAGTATCTAAGTATCACTAAGGATCAGTCTGCAGGCCGTTACCTATAGGCTACTGACCTGAAGAACTGATGAGATGACCTTCAGCAGTTTCTTCCTGAGGATGACGCTCAGATGATCCTTGTGAGAAGGTGTTGCCCTTGGGACCAGAGGACGTCAGGGTAGGTGGGATGCAGCTCAGGTGTCTACTCAGCTGACCCTGACCAACACAGGAGGAGTTCAGGGAGTTCAAGATATAGGACGTATTCCACTCAGTGAGTCTTTACCTGGTCCTTTATTAAGCAGTGCACAGGTCAGGATGTATTCCACTCAGTGAGTCTTTACCTGGTCCTTTATTAAGCAGTGCACAGGTCAGGATGTATTCCACTCAGTGAGTCTTTACCTGGTCCTTTATTAAGCAGTGCACAGGTCAGGATGTATTCCACTCAGTGAGTCTTTACCTGGTCCTTTATTAAGCAGTGCACAGGTCAAGATGTATTTCCCTCAGTGAGTCTTTACCTGGTCCTTTATTAAGCAGTGCACAGGTCAGGATGTATTCCACTCAGTGAGTCTTTACCTGGTCCTTTATTAAGCAGTGCACAGGTCAGGAATGTATTCCACTCAGTGAGTCTTTACCTGGTCCTTTATTAAGCAGTGCACAGGTCAGGATGTATTCCACTCAGTGAGTCTTTACCTGGTCCTTTATTAAGCAGTGCACAGGTCAAGATGTATTTCCCTCAGTGAGTCTTTACCTGGTCCTTTATTAAGTAGTGCACAGGTCAAGATGTATTTCCCTCAGTGAGTCTTTACCTGGTCCTTTATTAAGCAGTGCACAGGTCAGGATGTATTCCACTCAGTGAGTCTTTACCTGGTCCTTTATTAAGCAGTGCACAGGTCAGGATGTATTCCACTCAGTGAGTCTTTACCTGGTCCTTTATTAAGCAGTGCACAGGTCAGGACGTATTCCACTCAGTGAGTCTTTACCTGGTCCTTTATTAAGCAGTGCACAGGTCAGGATGTATTCCACTCAGTGAGTCTTTACCTGGTCCTTTATTAAGCAGTGCACAGGTCAGGATGTATTTCCCTCAGTGAGTCTTTACCTGGTCCTTTATTAAGTAGTGCACAGGTCAAGATGTATTTCCCTCAGTGAGTCTTTACCTGGTCCTTTATTAAGCAGTGCACAGGTCAGGAGGGAGTCTTTACCTGGTCCTTTATTAAGGAGTGCAGGTCAGGATGTGTTCCACTTCAGCTCTGGTCCTCTGGTCCTCTGGTCCTCTGGTCCTCTGGTCCTCTGGTCCTCTGGTCCTCTGGTCCTCTGGTCCTCTGGTCCTCTGGTCCTCTGGTCCTCAGTCTCTGGTCCTCAGTCTCTGGTCCTCTGGTCCTCTGGTCCTCTGGTCCTCTGGTCCTCTGGTCCTCTGGTCCTCAGGTCCTCTGGTCCTCTGGTCCTCTGGTCCTCTGGTCCTCTGGTCCTCAGTCTCTGGTCCTCTGGTCCTCTGGTCCTCTGGTCCTCTGGTCCTCTGGTCCTCTGGTCCTCAGTCTCTGGTCCTCTGGTGAATCAATTTTTCCACAATGCTCTTCTCAACTATCTATCCACACCCCCTCAAAGATGACATAATGTTATGAACAGTTAAGGTTTATTCATGTCTTAACCTCTGCACCTTCACGTCTCAGTGGACACATCAGGTTGTAGTATGAAGAGATATTGATAAGATTGATTTATTGGTGGGCAATACATTAGAACCATGTCGAAGGTGACTCTTCTTATGTCCTCAGCATGTTTATGGATGATTATCTTTCTCGATTGTTGTGGATTATTGTTTTTTCTGGCAAACCTTTGAGCTAACGTCTAAGCGGTGGCAAGCCCTGTGTGATAAGCAGTTGCCAAAGCAAGGGATTCAATGGAAGACCGTAAGCAGTTTCTATTTGAGCAGGGCTATTCATCTACCTGTCATGACACAACCTTTCTGCACATAACTCATATTAAACCTCCCCAGTACTTAGGCCCTGGTTCCCCCGTCTACTCTAACGTCAGTTAAACATCTCTCCTGTCTATTGGAGTTTTTTTCCCTGTGTTCCGATGATATTCAGCCCCGGAAAGCGAGCTTCTGGCTGTGTGTGATGTGTGGAGCTCCTTCTGGACGCCGTTGGGTTTCAAACTGTGTCTCACGAAAATACGTGACACTGTCACGTTATTTTAATCTATTTTCGTGATCAGGGACACGTAAATTTTCAAAATCTTCGTGTCAATAAAACACAATTTTTCAAACTGTCCATGGCAACGTCCGCTCGGACACTTGGACTGTGCGAGGCATTGTCTGATAAACTAAACAATATGACAGCTTGGCCAAACCGTTCCTACTTAAATTGTCTGTGATAAACTAACAATTATGACAGCTTTTGGCCACTGAAAGAGACAGTAGGTACAGTTGTAGGAATTCGACTGAAAGAGTAGAGTGGATGTCGATCAACTAAATAAAATGCTATGATAGACAGATGGTTTAGGATTGTTTGTTTTAACCCAGGAAACTAAAGACATTCATTATCCAAGACACAAAACTAAGTTACACACCTGCATGCCTTTCCGACAACGCAATAGTTAATCTAATATTCTGCCTGGTGTCGTGCAAGGTGATAACGCCCATATTAGGAACACTAAACCGACTCCTGCAGCCTTTGCATCTCGTGTTATATTTTGCATTTATTGGGCAAACACACATAGAAGGCACCATTGTTTTTAAACGGTTCAAAAAAAGGAAAATAGCAATGCCGCCCGTCAAAAGAGAAAGGCAAACCACATACCAGGGATGACCAAATAAGTGGAATAATTTATGTAGAGCAAGCCCATAAAAAAATGAACTATCATATATCCCAGTATGCAAAACTATGTTATGACAGCGCGTGTGTGTGTGTGTGTGTGAGTGTGTGTGTGTGTGTGTGTGTGTGTGTGTGTGTGTGTGTGTGTGTGTGTGTGTGGTGCGCGTGCGCGTGTGCGTGTGCGTGCGTGCGCGTGTGTGTGCGTTTGTGTGTAAGCGCGTACCCGTTGGCTCGACAACCTGAGGTCGGGAGCACGGGAACTTTCTCCGTAATTATCGCGCGGGTATATTTAGCATGGTGTGTTATGATAAGATGATTACTATTTTCAATCGAATTTGTTGATTTTACCTATTTATAGATAACAGATCGATATGATTGATTCATTATATAGGAAGACGTTGAGACAATATCGGAAAACATATACATAGGGAATATATACTCTTTCACAATATAGGGTTAAAAGAAAGGAAAAGTGAGAAGAAGAGTCTAGCCCCTGGAACGTGGCGTGGGTGAGTTTTCCGATCTGTATGATAAAAAAGTGCTTCTACTCTATAGTGTCTCCAGGCCTGTCGTTTTAAAGTGCATCGAAAGGAGTGTTTCCAAATTGTCAGATGTGCAACACCCTTCCATGACGACAATGTTGTGAGATCAAATTGGCCACGACTGCTCCTACTTTCGCTAAATAAAATGTGTGGGCTATGTAAAGAAGTCGGTCGATAAGTGAGAGTTTGCCAAATGTTTTTGAATGGCATTCCAATGGTAAAACTTACCACAGCCAGTTCAAGGAGTGTTGTATCCATTTGATGTTCGGGCGACCACGCAACCTAAATATAAACACATAACATCATAACTCAATCGATCTAACTATAAATCTACTATACATCTCACTATAAATATAATACCAGATTCATTGATAAAATCAAATTAGCTACTATGACCGCGGAAGAATATGTAAATGATATACAGATTAAGGTCTAATTAAAAACACAAATGTAGTGAGACGTAAACGTAATATATAAATCCTTGTTGTTGACTGTAGGCCTATAACTTGAAATAAACCCTATTCACTGAAGCTCACTGTAATCTCCCGGCGTCTGAAAATGTGTTGTTTACACTGATATTGCGCTGAAAAAAATGTCTGGAAAAGGAGATCAAAAGAGCAATCTGCTAAATTCTCTTTTTAACATAAACCCATGGTTTTAGATATGCAATTCATCCACCTATGAACTTCTATGAATATCATCCTGGATAGCCCACTATAACTAACAAAATAATAAAACCATTGCAGATGTATTCACCAATGTAAATCTTATTAGTGCTTAAACGATCCTAAACGTTTAGCCATCCTAGATCACTTAGACATCAGTACATTATTATCCACGACGGGAGACTCGGTTATTATATCTTTAATATTGTCTTCATTGGTTTTCATGACCAACTGGATGCGTCCTGTGGAACCCAGGCATAATGACAGGAGTCCGGTGGATGTTAACAAAGGAGACGAACAATCCAACAGCCAGTGTCCTACCAACACATAACACACTCCAGCTCCTCACCATCAAAACATGTCTTTATCAGTAGGAGAATGTTACACGATCACAAGATCTGACCATGAGGTCTTTCAATAGACATGTGACAGCCTGACCATCACTGTCTTTATTTACAGGACATGTTAGCCAAACAACCTGTTCTTTATTCTGTACCGGGACCGAAATATAGGCATATTTCGCGAAGCTAGTAATTTTACGAAAAAGTGGGATGTTTCTTATAATACTGTATTATATCTAACGATTATATTCGAGAAAAGAGTGTGTGATGTGTGTGTGTGTGCTGTGTGTGTGTGATGTGGATAGGTGTGTGTGTGATGTAGTAGTGTGAAGTCGGTGTGTGTTGGTGTGTGTGTGTGTTCGTGTCAGAGGTATTGGCGCGCTGCCGCTGCCAGGGGGAAACTGCTGTGGCATGTGTTCGCTGCCTGCAGAATGACCGGCCACCTTCATCATCTACATCTTGGTTTTCATCGTTCAATCACCTCTGTCCTACACTCCCGCCAAAGATCTCTCCATGCGCTATCGTGGCCCCCGGGGGCCTCATGACTCTGGGCCCCTGGTCGCCCTTGCCCCTACCACCCTTCTGGAACCTGCAGTCCCTGGCGGGCCCTATGGAACACGGCTGCAGCACGGCCTTGGACCGCCGGTAACAACCCCACCCTGAACGCACAACGCCCAAGCTCGGACGACCACGCCAACCACGGCGGGAACTGCCGGGACAAGAGCCTGCCCCCCGGAACGACCCGGGGACCTCCCAGGATCAGAGTGCGGGCCGTACTACGATGAGGGTCCATGCAACCGCGGCGGTAACCAACCATCATCTCCACCAGCCGACATCTGACAGTCCCCGAATGCGCCCTCACGCCCACCGGCTTCCCCTGCCCTTACCTATCGCCGTCAGTCCCGGTGGGGGAAACTTTGAGACCGCCAGGGGACTCCGCGAGACCTGGGGACCGGCGGGGGAGCGCGTCACCGGGGCCCATGGGCCAGAGGGGTGTGAGGAGGTTGCGGAACCGTCTTCCTCTGGCCGACAGGAC